>JASPKP010000926.1:32500-34513 GCA_030674155.1 Stramonita haemastoma
GTCTGTCCGTGTTTAGCTAAGGGGGGGGGGGGGGGGGGGGGGGGGGGGGGGGGGGGGGGGGTTGAAAAAAAAAAAAAAAAAAAAAAAAAAAAAAAAAAAAAAAAAAAAAAAAAAAAAAAAAAAAAAAAAAAAAAAAAAAAAAAAAAAAAAAAAAAAAAAAAAAAAAAAAAAAAAAAAAAAAAAAAAAAAAAAAAAAAAAAAAAAAAAAAAAAAAAAAAAAAAAAAAAAAAAAAAAAAAAAAAAAAAAAAAAAAAAAAAAAAAAAAAAAAAAAAAAAAAAAAAAAAAAAAAAAAAAAAAAAAAAAAAAAAAAAAAAAAAAAAAAAAAAAAAAAAAAAAAAAAAAAAAAAAAAAAAAAAAAAAAAAAAAAAAAAAAAAAAAAAAAAAAAAAAAAAAAAAAAAAAAAAAAAAAAAAAAAAAAAAAAAAAAAAAAAAAAAAAAAAAAAAAAAAAAAAAAAAAAAAAAAAAAAAACATAATTATCTTATGGTTTTTAAGGCACTGGCAGGTTTTATTTTTTTAATTATTAATTATTCTTTTATTTCAATGATAATTGAATAAGCACTCGTGTGTGTGTGTGTGTGTGTGTGTGTGTGTGTGTGTGTGTGTGTGTGTGTGTGTGTGTGTGTGTGTGTGTGTGTTGTGTGTACATTATAGTTGTTTTATTCATTAAATTCTGTTTTAAGCCTATTTTTTCTAAGGAATTTTACGCCCGCCCCGCCCACACACAAACACAGACACACGCGCGCGCGCGCACAAATGTACACTCGTTCATAAGCACGCACACACACACACCACACACACACACACAACACACACACACACACACACACACACACACACACACACACACAGACTACAAAACAAAAAAGACACAATACAACACAATCCATGCAATACAACACAACACAACACAACACAACACACACACACACACACACACACACACACACACACACACACAACACACACACACACACACACACACACACACACACATGGTGGATCGGTGGTGTAGAGGTAATGCGCCTGTCTAGAAAGCGAAAAGCCCGGGTTTGAAGGTGTGTGGTGATTCGATCCCCATTTAGGCCCGAAGCATTTCCCCCATCCATTAGACCATGAGTGGCGGTCTGGGTACTAGTCTTTATGAATGAACGATAAACGAGGTCCACGTAAAGAGCTATGCCATGACTTAAAGGGCCATACAATACAATACAATAAAAATACAATACCCCTCGCACTCACTCACACACACACACACACACACACACACACACCACACACACACACACACACACACACACACACACACACACACACACACACACACACACACACACAGAAGAAAGTTGGAGGTTTTCTTATCTTTTATTTGAATATTGGCACAAAAGCGGAGTACCATGATATAATAGATAATATATATATATATACGATTCAGCAGAAAGCGTCAACATCAATACTGTGGTTTCATCATAATTATCTTATGGTTTTTAAGGCACTGGCAGGTCTGCATTTGAAGTTGACCTGGCAGATAGTAGAAATTCCCCACCCCTTAATTCACCAGACTCCACCGAGATTCGAACCATGACTATATATGATTGAAGTCGGCCGGTCTTTGGTGAATTTAATTCCGTCCGTGTATATGCACATGCGGAAGATCAAATATGCACATTAAAGATCCCGCAATTCATGTCAGTTTTCGGTGGGTTACAGAAACACGAACATACCCAGCATGCATCCCCGAAGTCGGAATGCGGCTACCTTCATAGTAGGCATACACGGTCGCATATGTAAAATCTCACCATTGGTGAACCTCAAAGTTCTTGCTAGGGAACAACAACAACAAAAATCACCCATTTACTGACTCTGACGACAAATCAGTCTAAGATCAAGTCTTGATTTTCTTTTTTTTTTATCTGAACATTTTTTTTTCAGTTCCTTTTTTTTCAGTTCCCTTTTTTTTCCCTAAGGGGATGGCGGGACAGCATTCCACCTTCTGGAAATTCTGTGTCAAAAG
>JASPKP010009271.1:0-10558 GCA_030674155.1 Stramonita haemastoma
AAATAATTAAAAAAATAAAAATTATTATATTTTATAATTCACCAAAATGTTGTTTAGCCCCTTGGGGGGTGGTGTGGTGTGGGGGGGGGGGGGGGGGGGTTTGGTGTGTGCTCCCCCACCACGCACGGGGGGGGTTGTTGTGGGGGGGAGTGTGGGTGTTTGGGGGGGGGGCGCGGGGGCCCGCGCGGGTCAAAAGTGTATGTTTTTTTTTTTTATTTATTTTTTGGTGTGTGTTCTTTTAAAATTTTTTTTTATTTTTATTTTTTTTGGCGCACGTGAAAGTCAGTCAAAATGTATGTTTATTTTCTATTTATTTTGGGGGTTTGGTGTTTTTGCACTTTTTTTTATTTATTAATTTATTTTTTTTTTTTTTTATATCGAGGATAATTCTATTGGTTTGCTTGTGTGATGTATAGGTCGAAAACAAAGCGTTTGATTTTTTTTTTACAAGATTGCGCTTTAAAATTCCTGTATTATTATAATGGAATAAGCAATCATATGCTTTTTTACATCCATCCCCCCCGTGGGGGGTTTTGCAGTTTTGTAAAAGTATTTTTCCCACCCGGGGACCGGGTGGCCTACTCTTTCAAGCGGAACGGATTTAAAGTGTGCTCAAGATGGGCTGCGTTTTTTAGTTCTCGGAAAGTTTTTGGGGGGAAAGAGTCGCCCGTTTTTACTCCAGAGAAAATCCCTCGACAGGGAATCGAACCGGGGGGCCCCCCAAAAATTGAGGCCCCAAGTTCGACCACTAGGCTACCCGTTCCCCCTTTTTGTGGTGTGTTTTGTGTGTGTGGGGAGGGGGGTTTATCTGTTACGATGGTCTGTCCCTGAGTGGGGTTTTTTCCCCACCAGGCCTTTATCAATATTTATTTTATTACTCTGTGTGGGGTGAGGGGGAGGGGGGTGTGTGTTTTTATTTTTTTAAAAATTAAGATTAAAAAAACAAACAACGCAAATTTTAAAAATCGAGCGCCGAATCGGAGTGCCTTTTTCTCAGGGGTGCACAAAATCTTTTTGTAAAGGGCGGCGAAAAACTTTCCGTTGCCCCGCCCCCCCCCACTTGCGGGCCCCCCATCCAGTTATCCCCCTCCCCCTCGCAATAAGCGTCATTGCGACGCTTGTGAAGATGGTGGGAGTGGTTGTGGTGTGTGAGAAAATTTTTTTTCATTTTTTTTTTCTTTTTAAAATTTTTTTCGCAGGGGGGGGGGCGTTAGGAGGGCGGAGGGGGGGGGGGGGGGGGGGGGGGGGGGGGGGGGGGGGGAAAAGGGGGGGGGAAGGGGGGGGGGGGGGCCCCCCCGGGGGGGGGGGGGTGGGGGGGGGGGAAAAGGGGGGGGGGGGAGGGGGGGGGGGGGGGGGGTCAAACGTGACCTTCCAGTCCGAAATCCCAACCACGCTCATGGGGGCTGGGGTTTCACAGCCACAATCTCCCAAAGAGAGAGACTTTGGGAAAAAGCAACAAACCCCAAAAAGAGAACTATAGGGAACCAGCAACAATCTCCCAAAAGGGAAAATAGGGAAACACGCCACAAACTCCAAAAAGAGACTATAGGGAAACAAGCAACAATCCCCCAAAGAGACTATAGGGAACACAGCCACAATCTCCCAAGAGATTGGGAACACCCAAAAATCTCCCAAAAAGACATAGGGAACCAGCAACAATCTCCAAAAGACTATAGGGAAAAAACCCCAAAGGGAAACAAAAACCCCCAATCTAAAAGAGAAACATGGGAACACACAACAATCTAAAAAAGGGGAAATGGGGAAACCCCCTTAAAAAAATGGCACACAAATCCCCAAAAAAGGAAAAATGGGAACACAGAAAAAAAATTCCAAAAAATAAAAAGGGAAACACAAAACAACCCGGCCTTTCCCCAAAAAAAAAAAAGATTTTATTTTGGAACACGCAAAAAAAACCCCCCAGAGGTTTGTATTGTTTTTTGTTTTGGTTTTGAAAGTGTAGTTAGTGTAGTGTAGTGTAGGTTGTATGTAAACCCCCCATTTAAGTAACGGAGATTTCCTAAACTTTTCCATTTTGTAGGCAGGCGCTTTTTTACCTTAGCCCACTGACCACTGTGGAAATTAACTTCAGCGCGACCCCCACCCTCCTGAATTTTTTTTGCTGAAACCCTATAAAAGGGGCCCCCGGTGTGAAAAATTTTTTTTTCCCTCACATTCAAACCTTGTTCCACCTTTCAGAAGAGTAGGCCAATGAAAACCCAGTGAAAACGAATGGCCCCCCCAAAAAACAAAACAAACAAAAAAAAAAAAAAAATAAAAAGCCCAACAGCAAACAAAAAAAAAAAAAACCAACAAAAAAAAAAACATGTGCGCAAGATTTTCTGTGGGGTTTCGCACACAAAGGCCCTTTGGGTTTATAGTTCATCCAAAGGGAAAATTTTTTGGGGGAGGGGAGCAGAAAACTGATGTTAACTCCAGGGGAAAAGTCCCCTCGAACGGGGATCGAACCCCGGGTGATCAAATTGCCGGGAAAATGTTTGACCACTGGCCCCCCAAACCCCATTGGGAGGGGGGGGGGAGAAGAGAGGGGGGGGGGGGGGGGGGAGGGGGGGGGGGGGGGGGGAAAGGGGGGGGGGGGAAAAACGACGAAAAAAGATCTAGTAAACCAACTGAAAAAAAAGAATCAAAATTTGTCGGCCCTACAGCAATTGGGAAAACGAATGACAAGAACAAAAAAAAAACCCCACCGGGGTGAGACCCCTCACTGAAAAGAAGAAAAGATAATGGGAAAAAAAAAATTTTATTTTATTTATTTTATTTATTTAAATTATATATCGAGGAAAATGGAGTAAGCACAAAAGGATTTTTTTTACACCCATTCCCCGTGTATAGCAGTTTTTAAATCTTGTCATTTTCCCCCAAGGCACACAATGGCCACTCTTACGAAAGGGGAAAACCAGGATTTAAGGTTGCGCAAGATTTCTGCCAGGCAACTAAAAACTTGCTGTGCAACAGGTGGAAAAGTGTTCACAAAAAAACAAGGGAAGGAGGGGGGGGGGGGGGGGGGGTGGAATTCTAAAAACTCGAAAACTCCGCAATTTTTCATCAGTCCTGTCCTGATTCGCTTGGTTTGGACATCTTGCTGCTGTGCTGTAAAGCGGAATTCCTCCACCTTTTTTTCTTTTTCAATCAGCAACTGCTTTTCGGGGTTTTTTATGAGCAAAATGCTCATGCGGGCCCCCTTTTATTAGAGCCGCCAAGTCCCCCCCCCTCAGCGCATCCCACCCGGCAAAAAGGGGAGGTTTTTTTAAAAAAAATCTGTCAAATTTTTGGGAAAAAAGGGAGCGAATGGGCCAAAAAAGGGAGAACATAGACGAGAGGGGGGGGGGGGGGGGGGGGGGGGGCAGGGGGGGGAGAAGGAAAAAAGGCAGAAACCCCGGGGAACTGACAGAAAAGAGGAATTTATGCACAGAATTTCCAGAAAGGTGGGGATGTTTTTGAAACTGAAAAACCCCCCCCCCCCCCCCCTTTCTCCCTCCCCCCCCCCGGCATCCCCTGGGGGATATTGGCAGATGACGCTGCGTCGTCCCGCATCATCCCCTGGGGGGGGAAATTTGATTTTAATAATTACGAAAAAATTTTTAATTTAGATGTCAATCTGTTTCCTCTTTTGTGGCAGGTTGGGGGAAAAATTGGGACTGTCCCCGTAACACTCTTTTTTCAGTCTTGCGGCACATTGAAAAACCCATTCGCTTTTCGGGGGGAATGACCATCCTACCCGATATAAGGGTGAATCTTTGTTGGAAAAAAACCCGCTGGTATTGTCTTTTTTAGCTGTCCGTGTTGATTGAATTTTAGGCTGTTGTGTTGATGAAGTTTGTGTCTGTGTTTGACGTTTGCTGTGTTGATCGAAGTTTAGCTGTCTGTGTTTTTATCGAAGTTTTTTCGTCTTTGTTGATCTGATATTTTACTGCCTGTGTTGATTTGAAATGAAACTTCCTGCTGATCTGATATTGGCTGTCTGTGTTGGGGTTAATTTTCCCTTTTTTTTATTTTTTATTTAGCGTCCCGTGTTAATCTAATTAGCGTCGGTTGTCTGAATTTGCTGTCCCCGTGTTAATCTGATATTAAAACTGTCCTGTTTTTATTGTTTTTAGCTGTCCCTGCATCTGAATTTTAGCTGTCTGTGTTTAATTTTAATTTTTAGCTGTCGTGTTGGTCTGATAAATTCAGCTGTCCTGTTTGATCTAATATTCAGCTGTCTGGGTTTTATCTGAATTTTAGCTGGGCGTGTTTTTATCTGAATTTTAGCTGTCGTGTTGGGTCTGAATATTCAGCTGTCGTGTTGATTCTGAAAATTTTTAGCTTCCCGTGGTTGGTCTGATATTCCCGCTGTCCAGTGTTGATCTTGAATTATTCAGCTGTCTGTTGTTGATCTGAAATTATTTACCCCTTTTTTGTTTGTCTGATATTCCAGCCTTGTATGTTTTTGATCTGAATTCCAGCTGTCTTTTGAAAACTGATTTTTCACCTGTCTTTTTTGATCTGAAAGTTAGCCCGTGTGTGCTGTCCTGAAATTTAGCTTTTCTTTTGGCTGACCTAATATTCAGGGCGTCCCCCGTCGTAGCTAGTGTTTCACACCCGATTTGATAAGAACTGCTAGCTGCCTGGGTTTCTTTAACGGCGTTTAAAAAGTGTCTTGACAAGAGGTTTTCCTGTTTTTTCGTGTCATCTGCGGGACTGGAACCCAAACCCCCACAGCTATACCTGGGATGGGCAACGGGTTCGGCTTTTCAGACGAGATTTGAAAAATGGGAACCCTGCGCATTCATGGTCAGTGTTTACTCCCCGAACCCCTTGTCTGTCCCATTTTCCGTCCCGTCCGGCCGTTCTGTCCCCCCCCCGTCCCCCTGTCCGTCCGGGCCCCCGTCAGTCCGGGCTGCCTGTCCCCGTCTGTCTGTCCGTCTGTTTGTCTTTTCCTGTTTTTTTCTCTGCCTCCTGTCCCCGTTGGGCTGTCTTCCCTCCCCTTCCCGTCCCCCTTTTTTTTTCTCTCCCCTGTGTGGGTGTTTTGTGTGTGTTGGGTGGCCGCCCGTGGTTGGCCCCCGGTGGGCGGCGCTGGTTGTGGGTGGTGGGGGTGTGGTGGTTTGTGTGGTGGGGTGTTTGGTTGAAAGAAGAAGAGAAGAAAGAGAGAGAATAGAAGAGAGAGAGAGAGAGAGAGAGAGGAAGAGAAGAGCGGCATATACATATTAACATCCCCATCCCTTCTGGAAATGGCCTTTTAAGGAATTTCCGTCTTTTCTTCCCTCTCTTTGTTTTCTATTTGTGTAATTGTCTTCTGGTCGGTTTTTCTGATTCTGGAGTTCCCTTGCGTATAGGCATCATGGTGGTTTTTTGTGTTAAAGGGAGTGTGGGTGTGTGTGTCCTTTTGTTTGTCGTGCCTTCTTACTTAAGGGGGGGTTGTCATATGTTTTCCCGTGGGGTTGGTGGGGTTTTTTTTCGTCCCTTCTGTTGCCCCCCTTTTGGCATCGTGGGCCGGGCCCGGCCCCGGGGGGCGCACTCCATGGGGAAGGGTTTTTTGGGTTGTGTGTTGTGGTGGGTGGGGGGTGTGGTTGTTTTTGGTGGTTGGGTTTGTGGTGGGTTTTTTGGGTTGGAAAAGGTGGAAGGGAAAACTGGGGTTCCCCGGGCCCGTTTTAAGAAACTTCCCCTTTTTTGGTGCGCAGTTCTAGTTCCCCAACACGCAAACGCCCGCCCAAAACAACCACACAACACACACACACAACAACAACCACACAACCACCCCCCACACCAAAACGTCGCGCGGTGCAAAGGCCCGGGGACAAGGACAAAAACCCCCTGCGGGGGGGCCAAACGCCCCCAAATGGAGGGGGAATGCGGGGATGGGAAAGGGCCCCAATCAATTTGGGGGGGGTGTGGTGGGGAAAAAAGGTAAAAGGGGGCCCGAAAAAGGGGGTTTGGGGGGGTTGGGGTGGGGGTTTTAAAATGGGGGGTAAAGGTGGGGGTTGGGGGGTGGGCCCCTTTTTGGGGGGGTGGGGGGGGGGGTTTAAAGGGTGGGGGGTGGGGGGGGGGGGTCGGTTGGGGTTGGGGGGGGGTCTGGGGTTTTGGGGGGGTTGGTGGGGGGTTAAATTTTGGGGGGTGTGGTTTCCCCCGGGGTTTGGGGGGGTGTTGTTTTTGGGGGTGTGGGGGGGAAAAAGGGGGGTTTGGGGGGGGTTGGGGGGGGGGTTGGGGTGGGGTTGGGGTTTTTGGGTGGGGGGGTGGGGGGTTTTTGGGGGGGGGGGTTTTTTGGGGGGGGTGGGTTTTTTTTGGGGGGGTTTTTTGGGGGGGGGAAAGTTTGGGGGGGTGGGTTTTGGGGTTTTTGGGGGGAAGGTTGGGGTTTGGGGGGGTTGGGGTGAAAAAGGGGGTTTTTTGGGGGTTTTTTAAGGGGGGTTTTTTAAAAAAGGGGGGGGGGTTTTTTTGGGGGGGTTGGGTTTTGGGTGTTTTTTTGGGGGGTGTTTTTGGGGGGGGGTGAAAAAATTGTGGTTTTAAAAATGGGTGGGATTTGGAGGGAAATTTTGGGTGGGGGGGGGGGGGGGGAGGGGGAGGTTTTAATGAAAAGTTGGGGGGGGTTTGGAAAAATGGGGTTAAAAAAGGGGGGGGGGGGGATGGGGTTTTTTGGGAAAAAGGGGAAAAGGGTTTTTTGTTGGTGTTTTAAAGGGGGGTGTTGGGGAAAAGGGTTGGGGGGGGGTTTTTTTTTTGGGGGGTTAAAAAGGGTTTTAAAAGGGGTTAAAAAAGGGGGGGTGGGGATTTGGGTTTTAAAAAGGGTTTTTGGAAAATGTTTTTTTTTTTGAAAAGGGGGGTTTTGGGAAAAGGGGGGGGGGGGGGGGGGGGGTAATTTGAAAGGGGGGGTTTTTTTATTGGGGGGTTGGTGGAAAGGGGGGAAAAAAAAGGGGGTTTTAAAAAGTGGGGTGGAAAAAGGGGGGGCCCCCGAAATGGGAAAGGGGAAAATTTTTTGGGGAAAGTTTCCGGGGGTTTTAAAAATTTGGGTGGGGATTGTTTTTCCGGGGTTTTTTTAAGGGGGGGGGAAGTTTATTTGGGGGGGGGGTTTTTGTTGGGTTGTTTTAAAAGGGGTTTTTTGGGTTTTTTGGGGTTTTGGGGCCCCCTTTTTTTTTTGGGGGGGGGAAAAAAAAAAATTTTTTTTGGGGGGGGGGGGCCCCCTTTTTTTTCCCCCCCCCCCCCCTCCCCTTTTTTTTCCTTTTTTTCCAAAACATCATTTCCCCCACCTTTAATTTTTTAAAAAAATTTTTTTTTCATCCCCCTTTTTTCCCCCCCAATTTGGGCCCCCCCCCACCCTTTCCCAACCCCAAAGCCCAAAAAAACCCCTTTTTTTTTTTTTTTTTCCCCGGGGGGGGGGGGGTTTTTTTTCCCCCCCCCCCAACCCCCCCCCCCCCCCCTTTTTTTTTCCCCCCCCCCCCCCCCCCCCCTTTTTTCCCCCACCCCCCCCCCCTTTTCCTTTCCCCCCCCCTCCCCCCCCCCCCCCCTCCCCCCTTTTCCCCCCCCTCCCCTTCCCCCCTTTCCCCCCCCCCTCAATCCCCTTCCCCCCCCCCCCCCCCTTTTCCCCCCCCCTTTTTCCCCCCCCCCCCTTTCACCCCCCCCACCCCCTTTCCCCCCCCCTTTTCTTCCCCCTTTTTCCTCCCTTTTCCCCCTGTTTTTTTTTTTTTCCCCCCCTTCCCCCCCCCCCCCCCCCTTTTTTCCCCCCCAATTTTCCCCCTTTAACCCCCCCCACCCCCCAAAAAAAAAAAAAGCCCCCAAACACAAAACCCTTTCCCCACAAAACCAAACCCTTTAAAACCCCCCCCAAAACCCCCAAAAGAAAACCCCCCCCCCCCACTTTCCCCACCCAACCAAACCAAAAACCCCAACCCAAAAAAAACCCCCTTTCCCCCCCCCAAAAAACCCCCACCCCCCACCCCCACACATTCCAAAATCCCCCCCCCACCACAACCCCCCAAAACCCCAAAAACATCCAATAATGGGGGCCCCCAAAAACTTTTTCCCCCCCCAAAAACCCAAAAATTACCCAAAAAAAATTTCAACCCATTCCCCCCAATCCCCCCATCCCCTTTTTCAATAAAAAGGGTTCAAAACCCAAAAAAAAACCTGGGCCCCCCCCAGGGGGGGAAAATCCAAACCCCTTTTTTCCATACCACCCCCCCCAAAAACCCCAAAACCCCCCCCTTTTACAAACCCCAACTCCCCCAACCAACCCCCCCCAAAAAACCCCCCCAAAACCCAAACCCCCAAAAAAAACCCCCCAAAACCCCCCAAAAAACCTTACCCCCACCAAAAAAACCAAAATTCCCCCCCCCCAAAAAACCCCTTTAACCAAAACACCACACCCCCCCCACCCCCCCGGGGGTTTTTCCCATTACCCCCCTTTCCAATCCCCAAACCCCCCCCCCTTTTTCCTACCAAAAACCCTACCAATCCCCAAAAACCCCCCTTTTTTTAAAAAAACCCCCCCCCCCCCAAAAAACCCTTTTCCCCTTTTAACAAAATAAAAAAAACCACCAAAACCCCCCCAAAATTTCCCCCTTTTTCCCCTTTTTTAAAAAAACCGCCCAACCAAAACATTTCCCCTTCCCAAAACACCAAAAAAAACCCCCAACCCCAACCCAAAACCCCCCACCCCCAAAAAAAATCCCCAAAACCCCTAAAAAAACCCCCCCCAAACACCCCACAAAACCCCCCCCCCACCCCAAAATTTTCCAAACCCAACCACACCCCAAAAAAAACCAAAAAAACCCCACAAAACCCCAACCCCCTCCCCCACACAAATTTCCCCCCCAAAAAACCCCAAACCCCAACACGCCCCAAAAAAAAAACCCCCACCAAAAAAAACCCCAAAAACCACCCCCCCAAACCCCAAAACACCCCCCCCAATCCCAAAACCCCAACCCCCCCCCCAAAAAAAAAACCCCCCCAACCCAAATACCCCCCCCCCCCCAAACCCCCCCCAACCCCCAACCCAAAAAAACCCAACCACAAATAAACCCCCCCCCCACCCCCCAACCCCCCAAAACAACCCGGGGAAACAAACCCCCCAAGAAACCCGGGGCCCCTTTTTCCCAACCAAAATTTTTAAAAGGGAAATTTTCCCCCCCCCAAAAAGGGGAAAAACAAAAATTTTTAAAATTAAAAGGGGGGTTGGCAAAAACCCCCCCCCCAAAAAAACCCCCCCAAAAACCCCAAAAACCCCAAACCCCAAAACCACACAAAAAACCCCAAAACCCCAAAAAAAAATTTTCCCCAAAAAAAAATTTCCCCCCTCCCCCAAAAAAACACCAAAAACCCCCTCCAAAACCCCCAAAAAAAACCCCCCCCACCCCACGGAACACCCACATAAAAACAAAAACCCCAATCAACCCAAAACAAACACACAAAACCCCCACCCAAAACACCCCCCCCCCAAACCAAAAACCCCGGGGCCCCCCAAACACCCCCAACACCCCCCAACCCAAACCCCCCTTTTACCCCCACAACCCCAACCCCCCCCCCTCACAAACCCCCCCCAAAACCCCCCCCCCTTATCCCCCAAAAAAAAAACCCCCAAACCCCAAAAACCCCACCCCAAAACCCCCCCCAGTGAAAACACCTTTTCCCCCCTCCCCCCCAAAACTTTCCCCCAACCCCATCCACCAAAAATTTCCCCCCCCCCCCCCCTTTAACCCCTTTTTCCCTTAAACCCCTACCACAACCCCCCCCCCTCCCCCCAAAACCCCCAAAAAAAACCTTTTAAAAAAAACCCTTCCCCAAAAAAACCCCCCAACCCCCTTTTTTTTTCCCCAAAACTTAAAAAAAAAAAAACCCCCCTTAACAAATCCCCCAAAACCCCCCCAAAAAAAAAAACCTAAACACACCCCCAATCCCAAACCCCCAACCCCCAAAACCCCCCCCACCCACCAAAACCACAAAAAAAACCCCCCCCCAAAACACAAAAAACCCCCCCCAAACCTTACCCCACACAACCCCCCCAAAACCCCCACAACCCCAAACCCCACACCCACACCCCCCCAAAACAAAATAAAAAACCCCCTCACTAGGACGCAATGCAAGGGGTGCTTGCTATCTGCTCATTGCTGGGGCCCCCCGGACCCGGTCTAAGGGGGAAAAAACCCCCTCTTTGTAACATAAGCACAGGAACAGTCGGGGGCACCTCCCCTTGTTCCAAACCCCCAAAAATGGGAAATCACGACATGGGCCCCTCTCCCAAAAAAAAACATTAACATGAAAAAATAATAAAATTTATAGAAGCCGCCAACACAAAAACCCCCACACAAAACACACACCCCCAACCCACACACAACAACACACACAACAAACCACGCCCCCACGAGGGCCCCGCAACAACCCCCCACAAGCGCCCTACAACACGTACAAACCAGCAAAAAAAAGCACACATGTACACAAAATTTTAAAACGGGGGCACAAACCAACAAACCACCCCCCCGCCAAACCCCCAAACCCCTTCCTGCCACCCCCCCACCACCAACACCCCACCACACCACATAACCCCACCCCACCAAAAACACCCCCCTTAAACCCC
>JASPKP010009272.1:0-2500 GCA_030674155.1 Stramonita haemastoma
CACACCACACCACATACAAGAACCACATCTATACTGAAATGACTATAAACAAGTTTATTAGATGGGGCGCTGACTAAATTTAGATTATTTTGGTGTCTCTAAAAATTGTAGTTCATAGTCAAAGATATTGGAAAGGTGAAAAAAATTGATATGTGTAGACTTGATAGAAGGATGAAGCACATTTTATTTTTTTTCTTTTCCAGTGCTAAATGATTTAAGAAGAGAATGTATTCTTGAGAAATGTTATTGCAGACCAACTCTCTTTAGAATGATCTTGCTCCTGTTTTCTAAAAATGAAAATGTTATTAAAAAAACCTTGCTATGTATATGTATAAGTCTTAGAAAAGTAGAAGTTGTTTTTATTTCAAAACAAAGAAAACAGTGTAACTGAGTGTGTACGTATTGCATTGTTTGTTAGTTGCATGAGTATGTGTGTGTATGTGCTTGTGTACACCATTGTTATAATTATGCGCCTTTTTGTAAACCCCTTCAAATGGGGCTATGACCTGTCTTGAATAACTATCGTTATCCTTATGTTTATATCTCTCTCTGATTCAAGACGAGAATATATTCCTGAGAAGAAATTACCACAGACCAGCTCACTTTAGAATGATTTTGCTCCTATCTTCTAAAAATGAAATAGTTATGAAAAATCTTGCTACATAATATCTATAAGTCTTTGAAAAGGAGAAGTCTGTTGATCTCAGAAAACAGAAAATACTGTAACTTTATGCGTACATGTTGCATTGTTTTTTTTTTTAGTTGCTTGGATATTTCATGTGCTTGGGTATATCATTGTTATATTGTCTTTTTTGTAAACCCCTTCAAATGGGGCCATGGCCTTTTAAAAAAATCGTTATCTGTCTGTCTGTCTGTCTGTCTGTCTGTCTGTCTGTCTCTCTCTCTCTCTCTCTCTCTCTCTCTCTCTCTCTCTCTCTGTCTCTCTCTCAAGACTGCTTATTCCATTATCCTCGATATAAAAGAATAAATCAAATCAAATCAAATCAAAAATCAAATCTTTCTCTCTCTCTCTTTCTCTGAGTCTCTCTCTCTCTCTCTCACTCCTCTCCCTCCCTCTCTATCTCTCTCTGACTGTTTAAAAAAAGATTATTATTGTTTCCTATTTGGAGGGTCCCATGTTCAGACCATCCTGTTTGGGTGGCAACAAGTGTCATGTTTTGTTTTGGCCTTGTTTGCTATGCTTTGTTTGACCCCATTGTAGGGGTTGGGGGCCTGAAGAGTACGTTTTGTTCAGTCCTTGCTTGCCCTCTCACTCTCTCACTTTCTCTCTGTCTGTCTGTCTGTTTCTCTGTCTGTCTGTCTGTCTGTCTCTCTCTCTCTGTCTCTCTCTCTCTGTCTCTCTCTCTCTGTCTCTCTGTGTCTCTCTGTCTCTCTCTCTCTGTGTCTCTCTCTTTGTCCTCTCTCTCTGTCTCTGTCTCTCTCTCTCTCTTCTCTCTTCTTTTCTCTCTCTCTCCCCTTCCCCCCCCCCCTTTCTCTCTCTTTCTCTCTCTTCTCTCCCCTCTCTTCTCCTTCTCTCTAACTCTCTCATCTCTTTCTCTTCCTCTCTCCTTCTCTCTCTCTCCTCTCCTCTCTCTCTCTCTCTCTCTCTCTCTCTCATCTTCCTCTCTCTCTCTCTTCCTCTCTCTCTCTCTCTCTCTCTCTCTCTCTCTCTCCTCTCCTCTCTCTCAGAGGGGAGATCGATTAATGGTCTCATTGAAAAGACTAGCGCCCAGACCATCACTCAAGGTCTAGAGGATAAGGAGGGGGGGGGGGGGGGGGGGGGGGGTGGCGGAAAAGTTTCGAACACAAACGGGGATCGAACCACTACACATTTTAAACCTTGACTTTTCGCTTTCTAGGCAGACTCGTGACCTCTAGACCACCGATCTTCTAGTACTGTTAGGACACAATCTTATTTACTTGTTTATTTATCTATGTATTTATTTATTTGTTGATTTATTTATTTATTCTTTTATATGTTATAATAGAATAAACACTCATGTGCTTTTTTTAATTTTTATTTTTTTACATCCAGTCTGTATGTGTATGCAGTTTTGTAAATCTTGTCATCTGTTCTCACCGGCACACGATGGCCTACTCTTACGAAAAGCGGAACAGGATTTAACGTGTGCGCAAGATGCTCTGCGCGCATTCGCACACGGAACCTCGGTTTATAGTCTCTTCCGAAGGGCTTTTTTAGCCTGTACTATGTCATGCACGAGGTCCTATGATGGATATGGACTGGGCTCAGCAGAGGCTCAAACCCGCTACCCATGGCTGTATCATATTGTATTGTACACCACTCTAAGTCACTGCAGATTTCTCTGCGTGAAATTCAGGCTGCTCTTCCTGGGAAGAGCGCGTCACCACAAGAGCAGTGCCACCCATTATAATAATATTATAATATAATGGGTGGCGCTGCTCTTGTGGCGACAAAATTTTATACAGTTGCAGACAGGAAAAAGAAAAAAAAAATTTTCCTGTCTGCAACTATGACATT
>JASPKP010009273.1:0-10555 GCA_030674155.1 Stramonita haemastoma
CTCTTCCCCTTTTTTCCCTCTCTCTCTCTCTCCCTTTCTCTTTCCCCCCCCCTGGGGAGGCAGCCCCAATTTTTCACGCAGAAAAAATCGCTGTGACAAAAGGGTATGAATAAAATAAAATAAAAAAATAAAATAATTTCACAGTGTACAATGCTTATTCCAAACATTTTGATGAAAAACCCCTTTTTTTTGTTCGCAGGTCGAGTAATTTTTTTCCCGATTTTATTTTTCAGAAGAAAGAATTTTCATGGTGTTTCTTTGGAGCGGTTTCTTTTTTTTTTAGTTAAATTTGTTTTTTCATTTTTTACAAAATGAATATTGTTTTCATTGATGTTTTTGGGTCGCATTGACAAGATCTTGGGGTCCCAGCACGAAAACATTAAATTTTTAAGTGGGGGGCCGAATGGAATGCCATATTGTTTTCTCTCCGCTTCCCTTCCCTTCTCCCAGAAGTCCAAAACATTTTTCTGGCCCCTTTTTTTTTTTTTTTTCAGTTATTCTTTTGTTTTTTGCGCTCACACCACCCCATTTTTTTATTCCGGGAAAGAAAAAAAAAAAAAAAAAAAAAAACCCCCCCAAAAAAAAAAAAACAAAGACCCAAAAACAAAACCCACCCCCACGCCCCAACGCACCAACACCGCACCACGCAACACCACGCACCACGACCCCCCCACACACAACACACACAAAAAAACAAAAACCCCCACACACATACCACAATACCAAATAACGCACACCCACACCAAAAAAGTTTTTCCCCCCTAAACATTTGTTTTTAAAATTTCAATTGGGATTGTGCCTATTTTTTGGGTTTTTGGAAGGGGGGGTGGGGGGGGGCATTGGAAATACCCAGAAGTTCAGAGCCTGGACTTTTTAAATGCAGCCAACGTTTCTTCCTACACTTTTACCCAAAAATTTCCTCAGGGGAAATGGGCAATGTTGGTGTAACATGAGTTTTTTAAATGTAGCAGGAGAGAAATGCATGATCTTAAGTGTTCTGTTTTTTGGGCCCCCCCTCTTCTTCTTCTTGCTGTTAGGGTTCCCCTGAAAAAAAAGGGGGCCCCCGAAATTTTCCTTTTCCCCCGGACACCCTGTGGATTGTAAAAGTACACGGGAGAAAGTTGGCGCTTTTTTTTTTAAGTATCTTGTCTTAGGAGGGTGACTCAATTTTTTTTTTTTAAAAAAAACCCCAAAAGAACCCCAAAAGTTTTGGGGTTTTAAAAAACCCCCCTGAGGAAAATTCGGGGAAATCCCCCGGGTGGGTTTAGGGCTGTAGGCCCTTTTGAAAAGTTCTTCGGCTCCTGCGACGGCAAATGGGGCCGTCGTTCGGCATTGCGTTTCAAGGCCTTCCGGCCGTGGAGAGGGGGGGTTTTGTGTGGTTAACAGCTTTCTTTCCCTAACTTTTTTTACCCAGGCTTGAGTCTAATGCGAACTCCAAATTTTTCAGAGCGAGGGTGCCACCAAAAATTTTTTACGTAGGTGCCGATTTCAAAATTCAGGGAACCAATCTGTGTTTGTGAGAAATTTTTTACTTGGATGGGGGTGTGTCTGTACTATGGACCATTTTTTCTTTTTCTGAAAAAAACAACAAAACAGTAACCAAAAACCCAAAACCCCGAGGTCTGGGATGTTGGGGCCCCTAGACACTTCTCTGTCAGAAAAAGCCGCACGTGTGCAGTAGGGAAGGTACTGAGATCCATGACACTTTTCTGAAGAAGTAGAATCATAGGACGAAAGGAGGGAAGTTGGGATAAGGAAGTTAAGGAAGGACTTCCTTCCCTGGCAACTAGTTAAAAAAAAAGTGAAGTATTAATAGAGGAGTGAGGAAGGCTTTAGGAATTGGAAGTGATTTGGCCGTATGTTTATAAGTAATGGCTTGCACGTCTCTGTATGACGCTTAAAAATATTGCCACGAGGGAGATGAAAAGCATTGAATTTGTGCAAAAGTGAATTAAAAATGTCCAGACAAGGTGAAGAGCCATCAAATCACAAGTTTTTTTGTTTGTTTAAATCAATGTTTGCTTCATCTATAGTTGGTCTGCACATTTTTTTATTTCATAGAAACGCAAAGTGGCCAAGCAAGAATGAAGTGTTGATTGTCTCCAGTTCACCATCACCATTTAGAATTTTTACCCCCAAAAATTTAACACTTATTTTTTTTAAATATGCAGGTAATGATAATTTTCTGACAGTTAAGTTATGCCTTACAGAAGAAAACCCTCACTAGCAGTGGCGTTATTAAATTTTGATTCTGATCATCCAAGGTTTGGATTTGACTGTCAAGAAGAGTGTCACCCCATCATGTTTTAACCTCTACTACCTGCGTGGTGGGAACATGTGTATATATATCTATTATATGCATGCATGTGCCTGGTTTTCCTCATGCGTAAATATGAGTTTTAAATTTCAGGGAATGTTGAAACTCTTGAAGAAGGGGTATGGTCACCTACATGATAGAAAAAAAGGTCCCAAGGTAAGGGAGATAGGTTTGCAGTTTTTAAAAAAAATGTGAGCAGAGATTTGGGAAAACTAACAGATTTTAAAACTTATGCACAGAAGTAGATAATAAAGGGTTAACCGCAAGGACTGATGGAAAATAAGACTGAGTGCATCATAGTCTTTCAAGGACATCCTTGAAAAGCAACCGCCCCTACCCATCCCCCACCCCTGTTGCTCATTATCTGTTGGCGTGTGTGTGGCAAGATAGTCTTCTTTAATGGTGTAACTGCACAGCCACTTACCATCAGAGCATATTGAACTTGTATCTCTGCAAAGAGCTGGTGGAGAGTGGAGCATTTACCGACATGTTGACTCAGAATTTCTGATGACAGTGTAAAGATGGGGGTCACATAAGCCAACTCCCTATGACCAGAAAATATAGGATGTTACCTCCCAAACATCTGTCTACTGAACAATACCTGCTCACAAGAAGTAGGAGACAGGCAGGTCAAGCTTCCCAGTGATAATGTAATGCATGGAATGGAATGATTTGTCCATCCTTGTGTTGCCTACATTGTTTGTGTCTGTATGCATGCATGCATACAAAATCTGTGTGTGTGTGTGTGGTGTGTGTGTGTGTGTGTGTGTGTGTGTGTGTGTGTGTTACAAATGCTTGCGTATGTGCGTGCATGCATGCGCGCATGTGTATGTGTGCGTGCATGTGTGTGTGTGTGTGTGCGTGCGTGCGTGCGTGTATAAGTAAAGCAATAGTTGCTTGTTTGCGTGTTGTTTAAAAAACATATATTATGTGTGTAGATAATTGATTGTTAGATATTAGGCCTTGTAATCAGAAAAAAGCATAACAAGTGTGCTTTAGTATTACACTGTGTATTGAATAATCAATTTGAACCCCCAGAAATCTCAGATTGATATTGTGAATAGACTGTACATATTGAAGCTACCAAAAAGTATAGAGAAAAAGTTAAAGATTGTTATGTGTGCTTTTAAGTCAATGAAAAGTAAATTAGAAGAGAAAAAAAACATGTCTTGCCTGTGCACTTTGCTTATGTTTTCATATGTGATGTTTCATCTTCTAATTAATGTACACTACATACCTATTATGCTATGTCTCTATTTTTGGGAAATGTGCATGCAATTATAACAGATGAAAGTTTCGTTAAAAAAGAAGAATGATACATATAAAACGTGTAATACTGCAACAAAAGATACTGGTTATGTTTGAATGGGTAGGTAGATATATCTATAATAAGTGCACTTTGTGAGGTGTGCTGGAGCATGTGTGTGTGTGAGTGAGATTTATTTATTTATTTATTTATTCTTTTATATCGAGGATAACAGAATAAGCAACATGTGCTTTTTTTTCATCCGGTCCCCGTGTGTATGCAGTTTTTGTAAATATTGTCATCTGTTCCCACCGGCACACGATGGCCTACTACTTACGAAAAGCGGAACAGGATTTTTTACGTGGTGCGCAAGATGTTCTGCGTGCGTTCGCACACGGGGCCTCGGTTTAAAGTCTCATCGAAGGACTTCTGGGGAGAGTGGAGTCAGCACTGATGTTAACTCCAGGAAGAAAATTTCCTCGACCGGATTCGAACCGGGTCTTCAAATTGCCAGCGCAATGTTCTGACCACTAGGCTATCCGCCCACCCTGAGAGAGAGAGAAGAGAGACGAGAGAGAGAGAGGGGAGAGAGAGGAGAGAGAGAGAGAGAGAGAGGAGAAGAGAGAAGAGGAGAGAGATGAGAGAGAGATGAGAGAGAGAGAGAGAGAGAGAGAGAGAGAGATGCTTGGTATGAGAATACAGATGTATTCTAATGGTTCAGAGAGGACAGCAACATTATTTGATTCTACAGCAAGCAATGGGTTGTGGGTTTGATCCTATATAGTAGCTGGACCCCCTACCCCCAAACCATTCCAGATTTGCCCATACGTGCTTGTTTGGGCAATGTACTCTTTCCAAAGAGGTGTGTGTGTGTGTGTGTGTGTGTGTGTGTGTGTGTGTGTGTGTGCGTGCATGCGTGTGTGTGTGTGTGTTTTAGTCAGAAATAACTAAAAAGTTCGTTCTTTCTTCTTTTAAAGAGTTTTTAAGGGTACTGCACTTCTTTCTTTATTAGAAAATAGACGCTTAGAATAACTATTATGAAAATACAATTTCAACAGTTCCTTACAAAACAAAACCAAAAAACTGAGTCATTAAAAGCAGCGCAATTTATTCTTTGCTCTCTCTCTCAATTATTGCATATTTCAAGATGAAAGGCGGCATAAAAACTTGTCTAAAGCTCCTTATGCTTGTTTGTCAATCATAACAATCATTAATACCAGTGATGAATTAATCCCAAACAATCCAATCCAATCCAATCATGTTGTTTATAGCTTTGCTGACCACACAGGCCATATCAGGGCTGTCACCTCATCACATTTTAAAACTCGTATTAAAACTGTGCAACTAAATACAGATTAAAACGGGGTATAAAACCAACTTTACTGTCCTTGCATGTATCGACGCCCTGGTCAACCATTGCTTTAAGTTTAGTTCAAAATGATTTGTTGAATAATTTCTCCCTTATTGTTTAATAGAATCAGAGTATAATTATATCATTTTGATATTACACAGAGAGGGGGAGAGAATAATTTGATTTGCATGTTTGATATTTTAATCTTAAAGACAAGTAAAATGTAGATCAAGGCTAGGGATTCAAGACATAAAAGATATTAACCACATGTTATTGTTTGTTTCTGTTGTTTTAACCATTTTAGTGAGTGATTTTCTTTTCGTTTCTTTTTGGTTTTTTTTCAATGACAATTGTGATTAGGATTTATTTGTAAATGGATTATGAAAATGGCAGCATTTTCCTTATTGTTTACAACTAAAATCCCTAAATAACTCTGAACAATGTTTTTTTGTTCAACTTTTTAAAATAATTAATGTTTAATTCATGTACAGTTTTTGTGTTGTTTGTTATCATTTTATATGTAGATATGAATCCGACAATTCATTCAAAGTGCTTCTGTTTTCTTCTGTATATTGATTATGCAATGTTGTACAAGTTTGTTTACAAAATAAAAATAAAAAAGAGAATTCTCTGTTAAAGAATTGCTATTCAAATATGATGACCAAAACCAAAAAAACTAACCCCTCCTCCCCTCCTCCAAAAAAAAAAAGACCCACAACCCAAGTATGGAAGGGAAAATCATGTTTTGTTTGATTGTACTTTCCCCTAGTTACTTTATTTTATTTTATAGCTTTTATTAATTTTCAACAGTTCAAAGCTTCAAGTACTTAGAAGCTGTTGTATCAGACAAGGGGTCCAAGCTAAAGGTAGTGTGCAGGATTGCACAAACAATAACAGCGCAGTCAAAACTGAAGACCATCTGGAAAGATAAAAATACCTCACTCAACTCCAAGATCAGACTAATGCGCTCCCTTGTCATATCCATATTTCTGTATGCCATCTTGTGCCGGTGGGAACAGATGACATTTGCAAAACTGCATACACACGGGAACTGGATGTAAAAAAGCACAAGAGTGTTTATCCCATTATCCTTGATATAAAAGAATTTTTTTTTTAATTGAAGGGCCTGTAAATCATGAACCCTGACTGCAGATTTGGAGAGAAGAGTACAGGTGATAGAGGTGAGATGCTTCCGGAGACTCCTTGGCATTTCCTACAGACCA
Organism: Stramonita haemastoma; assembly: GCA_030674155.1. Classification (NCBI taxonomy): domain Eukaryota; kingdom Metazoa; phylum Mollusca; class Gastropoda; order Neogastropoda; family Muricidae; genus Stramonita; species Stramonita haemastoma. Next base: position 6,138 of record JASPKP010009273.1, read on the forward strand.
CATAAGCATCGAAGTCGTGCATAATAGAATCCAGCAAACCACTGGTCCCATTGGGCTCTCCTGTGATAATCTATTATTTGGTAATAAAATTGCCATCATATGGTCATCATTTTTAGCTGATCTTTTACAGCAATAACCATATCAAAACTTTACTCATTTCTTTTCTTTCAAAGCACAAACAAATCCCAATTTATTTATCTCATTACAAAGTGTTTAAAGTGTACATCTTATAAAATGTGCAAAATGTGACATAGGATAAGTTTGCTACTTCAGACAGCAACAGAATTGGGGAACCCTGACTCAGTGACTGTGTTAGCTTTCAATGGTGACATGGGGGCTTTACTTTACACAACTTGCAACTTTCACAACTTTCAATGTTTCTGATAGTGTTAATGATTCGACTATTTTATGCAGCACTGCGCATCCTGACTTTGTTGCTACAAAACTTCACAGTGAAGGTAAGAAAGAGAATCTAGCCACAAAATTTTAAACTGTTGACACATACTAAACTATATTCACACAATGTAAAAAAATCAGTTTTAGCATACATGTTTGAACAGTTTTGAATAGATTTTTAAAGAGTTCCAAAATAGCATTGACAGTGTTTTGTTGCACAAGTCGGCAATGCTTTCAACCATCATACTGCAGTCACTCACAACTTGGCATGCATCAATGATACCACCCACAGACTATACATTTGCTGACAACCATTTTGGTTTTTACTTTTATTGTCAGTCTTTTCAAGTCCGCCTCTTATTACGCATCACACATGGGTATCCATCAGACAACTCTCATACTGATTCATTACATCATCCAACTCATCTCTCTGATCTTCTGATTCTCGTTTACTTGCACACACACACAAACACACACACAACACACACACACACACACACACACACACACACACACACACACACCACACACACCATTCCTTTACCTCAGTGACACAATGATCCCTTTATCAAAAATGTTTTCAAAAATACCTCCGAAGCAACATTTATAAGCCCAGAGATCACACAAAACTTAACTACACAGACTTGTAATTTTGCTGTTGTTCCAAGCAATGACAAAACTGTCCACTAGCAAAAAACCCTCAAGTTAATGATGTCTGCCACATCTTTCTGCTGCAAGTTGTACTTCAGCAGGTGTGCTTTTCATCCTAAAGTCTACAGAACTAGAAATCCAAAAGATGCATGATTTTGTAGCATTCCTTCTCCACTCACTCACTCCAATGCTTTGAAGTATACCACCCCCCCCCCCCCCAAAAAAAAAAAAAATCCTGATTTCCTTGACAGCATTATCATGTGTAAAATGACATAACACCTGCCTGTGTGTGAACATCGAGTCTCTCAAAAGAATTTCTGTCTGAAGTATTGTTCTGCACGTCAGATGGAACATGTGAGTTTGGTGATGGTAAACACAGGGCACGTTCCGAAGTCGGTGGAGGAATCACTTTTCCAGCAAACTTTTCAAGCGGTCCTGGCTGGTGAAGAGAACGTAGGCTGTGGCCAGTGTCAGTCCAATCGCTCCACCCCGCGCACACTTCTTCCACCCAGCTGTTACACACACACAGACAGACAGCAAAAAATATTTCATTAATGTGCACTTATAAGAAAAGCCGCCGCTGTAGTCTAGTGGTTAGGGCATTGGACTCATAATCTCAAGGTTGCGGGTTCAATCCCAGCTTTCGGCTATGGTGTTGTGCCCTTGGAAAAGGCACTTTACGGCCATTTTCTCACCCCACCCAGGTGTAAAAGGGGGTACCAACCTTGTGTTGGGGGTTAACCCTGCAATAGACTGGCGTCCTATCCAGGGGGAGTCTATGACTCTCAGTCGCTTAATGCCACAAAAACCGGGATAAGCACCAGCCTGATGAGCCTTAGGCTCGGGACAGACTTTTAACTTTAACTCAACTTGTAAGAAAATAATGGTAACACATTCCTGAAATACTTTATCTGAAATATTTCATTAATAATGTGCACTTGTAGGAAAAAAATGGTAACACATTCCTGATATACTTATCTGAAATATTTCATTAATAATGTGCACTTGTAGGAAAAAAATGGTAACACATTCCTGATATACTTATCTGAACTTGACTGTCTACTCTCTAAGATCAAACAACATATGCCTGGTTACACTCGTTTTTGGGTGTTTTTTTTTAATCTGCCTCCCTCCCCTTTCATCAATGATAACAACACAAATAGATCATGCTATGCTGTAATGATACTACCAACTGCTAAAAATTGAGCAAAGGCAGTAGGGAGCACCAATTAAAAATGAGAGATGGTGGGATACAGAAAGACTGTATTACTAACAAAAATAATCATTATTAAAAAAAAAAATTTATTTCAAAAAAATGTTGGCACCACACCAAAACATCACATTATGTTATGTGAAAACAAACTTCAAATCCATTGCTTTTCTTTGTACTTTTAAGCTTACTTATACAATAACTCAATAAACCTTTCACGCTTGCCTTCTGTCATTTATTGTTATTCTCATGTTTGGATTTGTCACCACTCAAATATCCAATTCAAGAGTGAACAGAAATCTTTACAAGAGTCATTTTAACATTAACATATAATTTCACAAACCCATGAACCAAAATAACAACTTTGCTGTTGACACCTCTTTCTTTATGACTACAAGCTGTAGTCCTCCCTATAAAGAATACAACTGCGAACACAACTGTATTTTTATTTATTTATTCTATTTTATTTTATACCACTTCATGTCACAGCAGATTTCTCTGCGTGAAATTCGGGCTGCTCTCCACAGGGAAAGCGCGTCGCCACAAGTGCAGCGCCTACCCATTTTCGCTTTGTTTGTATTGTTTTGTTTACACTTTCCATCATAACAGATATGTCTGCATGACATTTGAGCTGGGAGAGCAAGTCACCGCAAAAGCAGTACCCTCCTCCCCACCCTTCCACCCCCCCTCATTTCCTGTCTGTGAGTGAAACACAGAATATCAGCCATAACACTACTATAAACTAAAGCTTCATACTGTTATCATACACTTGAAATCCATGCATGTATATATATATAGACAATAATACCTGAAGATTTGTACAGAAGTCCTGTGGCAGTCCCAGCAACCACTGTGTTCAGTTCATCATCCACTCCTCTTCCATAGGACAACACCACGCCGAAAATGCTGTACATCAACGCTGGTGACAAAGAGGAGAGAACGCCATTTTTAAAGATTGTTGCTGCATTTGTAAATGGAGATACAAGTATATATATGCATCTACGTATATACATGTATCTACCTATGTCTGCTCATGCACACACACTCTCTCTTTCACACACACACACACACACACACACACACACACACACACACACACACACACACACACACACACACACACACACACACACACACACAAAATACACACACACACACACACACACACACACACACACACACACACACACACACTCATGAGGGGCGGGATAGCCTAGTGGTCAGAACATTGCGCTCGCAATTTGACGACCTGGGATCGATTCCCATTCGAGGGGATTTTACCCCTGGAGTTAACGTAAGTGCTGACTCCACTCTCCCCAGAAGTCCTTCGGATGAGACTATAAACCAAGGCCCCATGTGCGAACACACGCAGAACATCTTGCCCCACACATTACATCCTGTTCTGCTTTTCATAAGAGTAGGCCACTGTGTGCCGGTGGGAACAGATGACAAGATTTACAAAGCTGCATACACATGGGGACTGGATGTAAAAAAGCACATGAGTGCTTATTCCATTATCCTCAATATAAAAGAATAAATATAAAAGAATAAATAGATAAAATGCAATAACACACACACACACAAAAACACACACACACACACACACTTACAACCCCACACACACACACCACACACACCACACACACACACACACACACACACACACACAACACCACCTACCAATAACTCCCAAAGTCTGGGCACTTGATGCTCCTTGCTTGGTGATAAAGTTCAGCATTCTGTCAGAGCACAAACGGGGAAAGTCACTGATAATGAATATGAAGGCAAACATAAGGGTGGAGGAGCAAGAATAAAAAAAAAAATGTTTGCCAGCAAAAGATATCACACAAATACTTAGAAAGTCTGAACACATTGACAAAAAATAGCCCAGTTTTGTCTCTCCCATCCCCCCATTTGTCCCACCCCCCCCCCCCCCCCCCCCCCCCCCAAAAAAAAAAAAAAAAAAAAAAAACCCCCTCCCCCAAAAAAAATTCTTACAACTGAACAAAAAAATTACAGACTTTTTTTTCTCAGATAAAAACCCAATTTTTTTTTTTTTTTTCCATTTGTTTTTTGTTTTTGTTGAATCTGTTTCCCCACTTGATTTCCATTTTTTTTTTTCTTTTCTCCTTTTTTGCACAAGATTTTAAAAACGAAAAAA
>JASPKP010009274.1:0-10555 GCA_030674155.1 Stramonita haemastoma
CCCCCAAAACATTTCATTTTTGAATTTATTCCTCTCCTCCCCCCCCCCCCCCCCCTCTTCCTCCCCTCTCCTCTCCCCCGCTCTCTTCCTCTCCTCTCTTCTCCCCTCTCCTCTTCTCTCTCTCTCTTTCTCTCTCTCTCTCTCTTTGATGTAATCCCTAAAAAGGCTGGATTGGTTAAAAAAAAAAAAAAGCACAGAGTACTTTTTTCATTTCCTCGAAATAAAAGAACTTGACTTGACTGACTTAAATTGACTTGCCTCTCTTTCTCTCTCTTCCCCTCCCTTCTCTCCCTCTGTACCCCCCACCTCCTCTCTCCACCCCCCAAAAAAAAAAAACACAAACACAACAACAACCCCCAAACAAACAAACAACAAACAAAAAACCCCCCACCCCCTCAAATCCAAGTCCCGCAGAGGACCCCATTTTGGACAGAAAAGGGGGGCGTAAAACACCCCACCCCCAAGACGACACCACCACCACAAAAACCCCCACCACTACCCCCAGCCCCGCAAAAGCTCACACCACCCCCCTCCCCCCCCTCCTAAAGCCTTCTCCACAGAAGAGGGCCCAGTCCCTCCCCCCCTCCTCCCCCCCGCAGCACGCTAGCAGGGAGCAAAAACTGGCTGGCCATCACTGCTGCTGCTGAACCTCCTCCTCCTCCTCCGACGACCGGACCACCCCCACCCCCCCCCCAGAAAACCCGCGAAAAAGGGTTTTGGAGAAGGAAAGGGGAGAAAGGAGGATGTTGGTAGGGCAGTGGTGGTATGGTATATAGAAGCAACGAGGAGGATAGGGGGAGGATAGGAGAAAACAAAAAGGGGGCGCGTAGAAAAACATCGCCCTTCCCCCTCCTCATCTCCTCCTCTTCCTCAGGAAGGGAGTCTTCCCACCCCAGAGGTTTTTCAAGATGCGGGGCAAGCCCTTCCTAAACGGGGGTCATCGACATTTCCAGACTCCCGTTAGAAAGAGAAAGGCATGGTGGTAATCGTGTTGTGGGAAAGAACACGGAGGTTTTGTAGAGGGGGGGAGGGGGAGGAAGAGAAGGGGAAAGAGTAAGAGGAGGAAGGGGAGGGGGAAGAGGAGGAAAAAGGGGGAGGAGGGGGGGGGGAGAGAAGGAGGAGGAGTAGGATAGGGTCGTGGCCCCAGGAAGGGTTTTGTGGGACTGCGATTGCGCTGCTGTTGTTGCTGCTGCTGCTGCCACGAGAGAGATGCTGTCGGGTGCAGGGTTCTGATGAGAGAGAGAGAAAAAATTAAAAGGGGTTTGTTAGCGTTAATAAAAAAACTTTATTACCCCCCCCCCCCCCAACCCCCCCCCACAAACCTCCTTTGGGTCCCCCCCCCCCGCCCTCCCAAAAAACAAACAACGAGCAACAACAAAAACCCCAAAAGCGAAAAAACACCGGTTAGAAGTATTAAAAAAACAAAAACTAAAAAATTAAAACCACACACACACAACACACGCCGCACACCACGCACGCACGCACGCAACACACAACACACCAACACCACAACACAACCCCACACACACACACCACCACACACACACACACACACACACACACACACCACAAACACGCCCCCCCACCCCACCAAAACAACACGTCGTCATAAATTAACGGAAAAAAAAAAAGAAAAAGAAAACAACAAAATGAATACATACAACAAAACGAAACAATACGGGGAAAAAAAAATCTACAGCCCCAATTCAATGGTTGGGGTTACAGTTAAATAGAATCTGTATTATTTTTTTTGTTTGGGGATGATTTTTTTTTTTAAAAAATGACTTTCTTATCCTGGACGTTTGCTTGTTTTTTTTCGTTTTTTTTTTTTTTTGTTTTGATTTGGTTTTTTTTTGGTTTTTTTGGGGTTGGGTTTAGTTTTTTTTAATGGGGGCCTGTAATGTGTTAAGTTTTGATTCGTAATGCCAGTCCCCCTCGGCTTTTGTCGTCTGTCTGTCTGTCTGCCGCATGTCGTTTGTCTGCTCACTCTCACCCCCCTTTTCCCTCCTCTCCTCGTGGCGTGTGCTGCGTTGTGTTGTGTGTGTGGTGTGTGGTGTGTGGTGTGTGTGGGGTGTGTGGGGTGTGGGGTGTGTGTGGTGTGTGTGTGTTTTGGGGCTGCGTGTGTGTTTTTGTGTGTGGGTGTGTGTGTGTGTGTTGTGTGTGTGGGTGTGTGGTGGGTTTTGGGGTGTGTGTGTGTGTGACCCTTGGCTGATTGATTGCTTTTTTTTCCTTTGAAGTGCACTTGAGATGCTTTTGGGGTTTTCAAACCAGGGGCAAAACAAATGTTTTTTAATTTCGCGACGCAAGTTTCTTTTCAATGTTCCCTTTTATTTTTTTTTTTAAAATGTTTTTGGTCTAAATTTTCCATTCATTCTTTCAACCCCTATTTTTGATTTTTGTTAAGTTTTAAATCAACATTTCTTGCTTTCCATCCCCCACTCCAAATTTGGTATTGTAGCCTAAGGCCGAAGAAACCCATTAAACCATTTCAGGCCAGTGCTCAGGGGCTCTCCCTCCTTCTCTCTCTCTCCCCCCCCTCTCTCCTCCTCTCCTTCTCCCCCTCTTCTCTCTCTCTCTCCGTCTCCTCTCCCTCTCTCTCTCTCTCTCAGACACACAAACACAGACACAGACACACGCCCCCCCCTCCCCCCCCCCCCCCCCAAAAAACAAGAACACCCCACACATACCTACAAGAAAAAAAGGGAACTCCCAATCCCACACGGGAAAAAAAACTGCACGCACAACCGATGTATAACGGGCAACACTCACAATTCTCCGATAAAAACCGGACCGAACCTATACCAACACCAATTTAGCCCTCGTCTGACTACGCAGACACCCCTCAACCAAAACTCAAGTCCGTCCTGTATGGCTCAAAAGCCGGGAGTTTGGAAATTTTTATAGAAAAAAAATCTTCCTATTTTAACCCGGGCCCGGGGAAATTCCTTTTCCGAACTACTCATTGGTTGGATATGGCGAAAGAGCCAGCCGCGAAGCACACAGTGGTAGGCGGGGCAACGGCAGGCCCAGCTTCAATGTCTTTTCCAAAAAAACCGGATATATTTTAAGGCCTACACATGGTAATGGATATATGGAGCGTTAAGCAAGAGGAAGAGAGAAACTTGAACTTTAGCTTTTTTTTTGGTGAGAATTCAGCGTCTTCTGTCTGTTTTGTCGTCGGTCTGTCTGTCTGTAACCCTGGTCTGTTTTTTTCAGCTCTGTCTTCGTGTGCAACAGACCCACGCAGCACACACACCCACAACACACCCCCACACCACACCAAAAACCACACACACACACACACACACACACACGCCACCCTAAGACATGAGGGGGCTCTCTCTCTCTCCCTCTCCCCCTTTCTCGTCACCACAGCACCAACACCACACACACACACACACAACACACACCACACACAACCCCAACACCCAAACCACACACACACCCCCAAAAACACACCCACACCTCCTCCCCAAACCCCTCTGCCCCCCCCCCTCCCCCCCCCCCCCCCCCTCTCGATAGATAGCCAGTGGGCAGAACATTGGCTGGGAACCTGAGACCTGGGTTCGAGTCCGCGAGGGGATTTTTCTCCTGGGGTTAACATCATGCTGACTCCACTTCCCCCAAAAGTCCTTCGGATAAGACTTAAAACCCCAAGCCCCCTGTGCGAAGCACCGAAAAAATCTTTCGCACAAAAGTTAAATCCTTTTCCGCTTTTCGTAAAAGTAGGGGCCCTGGGTTCCGGGGGAACAGATGAATTTACAAAAATGCTACCAAAGGGGACTGGATGTAAAAAAGCACAAAGCGCTTATTTCCTTATCCTCGATATAAAAGAATAAATCAAAAACAAAACAAATCAAATCAAAATCAAATCAAAACCAAATTTTTCTCTCTCCCCCCTCTCCTCTCTCTCCACCTCCCTTTCCCTCCCCTTGCCCTCTTCCTCCTCCTCCCTCTTCCTCCTCCTCTTTCCCTCTCCTCTCCTCTCTCTCTCTTCCCCCTCTCTCTCTCCTCCTACCCTTGAATTTTTTAACCACTAAATTTTTGTGCCTTGTTCAAAAAAGGCTTTTTATGGCAATTAAACAATGCCTGTTCTGTTTTCAAAACAAAAAAAAAATGCACCCACACCTTTACTACACAAAACCACAACCACACCACACTACCCAACATAAAAACTACACAAAACCTACACTACACACACCACACACACTACCTACACACACTACACTACACTACACACAACAAATACACTACACTACACTACCTACCCACCCCACACACACTAACTCACTACACTACACACACTCCTACAAATACACTACACTACACTACACTACACACACTTCCACACTACACTACACTACACCACACCACACCACACCACACCACACCCAACACACTACACTCACTACACTACCTACACCCACACTACACAACACTACACTACCACACCACTACCCTACACTACATAAAAACTCACTACACACACAAAACTACACTAACTACACCACACACACACACTACACAAAACCCCACTACACCACACCCACAACACAACCCACCCAAAACCCCCCAAACCCCCCCCCCAAACCCCCCCCCCCCCTTCAACAACCCCCCCCCCCCCCCCCCCACACCAAACACTACCCCATTTTTTTTCATAGGCACGCAGGTTTTTTATTACATTGTGCAAGAAGGGAACCACCAGTTATTCTTTATACGGGATTTCTTGAAAAGACTGTTTCCCCCAAAAAGGGGTCCATTTTTGGGGAACTTCTTCCTCCGGTGCTCCACCACACACTAGTCATGGGCTTTTATTGTGTTCGGAAATGAAAGTATAGTATTTTCTATGCAGCTTACCTTTTTGTTCGTATGCCTAGCTTGTGGGGTGTGAGTTGTTGTGGTGTTGTGTGTGTGTGTGTGGGTGTGTGTGTGTTGGTGTGGTGGTTTTTTGTGTGTGTGTGTGTGTGTGTGTGTTGTGTGTGTGTGTGGTGTAGTGTTGTGTTGTGTTTTTTGTTTGTGTTTTTTGGTGTAGTGTATGTGTGTTGTGTTTTTGTAGTGGTGGTAGTGTAGTGTAGTGTATGTGTGTAGTGTAGTGTAGTGTAGTGTAGTGAATGTAGTGTAGTGTGTGGTGTGTGTGTGTGTGGGTTTGGGTGTGTGTGTGTGCGTGTGTGTGTGTGTGCAAAACTTTCTCTCTCTCTCTCTCACACACACAAACACGGAACTGGATGAAATACACCAATCTTATCTATTACCCGAAATAAAAGAATTTTACTTGTTTGGTTTTTGGTTTGGTTTGATCTTTTCCCCTCCATTACGCACACACATCCACACACCACACACACAAAACACACAAACACACACAAACCCCCACACAACACACACATGGGGACGGGTGTAAAAAAAACACAAACACACACATGCCACACATACACACACCCCCTCCCCCCACCACACACCACACACACACACCACACACCCCACACACACACACCCCCCCACACATCAACCACACACCACCACACCACCCCACAAAAACGCATCGCAAAAGGGTTTTTAGCCCCCAAAGAAATTTATCGAAACCACCCGGAAAAGGCCCGCCGTTTTGAAAAACGCATGCCATCCACTTATACATTGTCGATTCCCTCCTTTTATGTCCCTGTGTTTTCTGTTCGGTACGTGACAGTCTACACGCGTAACAAAACGTATGCATGCAGACTTTACAACACACCACACACTGGGAGATCTTTCAAATATATGCATGCATTTTCTTCACACACCACACAGACCGGAACCATGCCATACCCTAAAATACACACAGATCACGACATACACCAAAAACCCCAGAGAAACCCCTCTCCCCCCCCCCCCCCCCCCGTCCTTTTCCCCCCCTTTTTTGCACTCAAAAGAGTAAGCGCACACAATATAAGTGATACACACACAGAGTAAAATATACACACATATAGAAACACAAAACACACACTACACTACACTCACTAACAACACTACACTACACTAAAACTAACTAAAACTACACTACACACAAAACAAGACACAACCCCACACTACACTACACTCACTAAAACAAAACTACACTACACAAAAAACACAAAACACAGACACATAGACACACACTACACAAACAAAACTACACTACAAAACACTACACTACCTACACTACACTACACTACACCCCACACAAACACAACACACACACACCAAAACCCCACCCACACACACACACACACAACAAAACACACACACACATTTTCCCACACTCACACCACCCAGAACAAAAAACAGACACAGACACAACCACACACAACCCCCAACACACCACACCACACACAAAGCACAAAACAACCAAACAAAAACACACACTAACACACACACCACACACACAACACTAAAAACCACAACACACCACACACACCACACAACCACACACCACAAAGGGGTCATGCTTGTCAAATTGAAGCTGATAAAGAAAATTTCGGTTTATGAGAAAGTCCCTCTGGTTTGGGGAATATTTCCTTCTCCGTCTTTCCTCCGGATTGGGAGTTTTTTTGAAAAACCTCTCTCCTCTCTCTTCCCCTTTCTCTCTCCCCCCCCTCTCTCTCTCTCCCCTCTCCCCCTCCCTCGAATTATACCAGTGCATTTGTCTTGAAAATTTGGGTGAGCGGGGACTTTTTATTTTGGAATATATATTATTCTCTTTGTTTAAATATTTTCAGGTATTCAGGTTTAAGATTAGCTTTTTTGTTAATGTACCCATTTCTGCTTTTTTAAAATAATTAAGGTTGAACTGCTGTTGTTGGAATGCTGCTTTGAGGGGTAGGGGGTTCTTTAAACCTTTCTTTTTCTCTTTTTTTTTTTTCTTAGCTTATTTTCCCTGATCAGGACAAGGGGGGGGATGAAAACGAAGTATTAAAACTTTGTCTGAACCCTTGAAAAATAAAAAAACATTCATTCAATTTATTTTTTCATTTTTCATTTATTCTTATCTTTTATTCTTCATTCATTCATGAATTCAGAATTCATTTTATTCATTCATTTTCATTCATTCATTCCCCTTCATCATTTCATTCATCAAACATTTTATTTTATTCATTCATCCATTTAAATTTATTAAATTTTTCATTCTCTCTCCTCTAAAGGGTTTTTTTTTGTTTTTTATACTCTAAACAGGCAAGGGCAAGGGGAAAAAAATATACGAATGCTTTTTCTGTCAACCCTTGAAAAAAAAAGATTTTTCATTCTCTCTCTCCCCCTTTTCTCCACTCCCTCCTCTCTCTCTTCCCTCTCCTCCTTTCCCCCCCTCTCTCCTCTCTCTACTCCCCCTCATCCTCCCCTCCCCTCTCCTTCCTCTTCCTCCTCCCCCTCTTCCCCCCTCCCCCCCTCTCTCCTCCCCCCCCCCCCCTCCTCTCCCCCCCCCCCCCCCCCCCCCCCCTCTCTCTCCTCCCCTCTTTATCCTCCTCCTCTCTCCCCTTTTTCCCCCTACCCCCCCCCTCCCTCTCCCCCCTCTCTCTCTCTCTCTCTCCTCCCCCAAGTTTGGTCGTACTTTTTCCCCCTGTAGATTTGTTTGCATTAGTTTTTTCCTAAGCTGTACTTCCCTGTAATTTCTATCCCCCATTCAAAAAAACATCAGCAACCCCCTTCATGATGGCCAAAGGCCCTTTTTTTCCCGAATACATTTTTTTTCAGAGTTCAGGGGTTCTCTTATAATACTGTAGCAAATTTAATATATAGAAAAATTTTTGGGGCAGCGAACAAAAATTGCGTCAAATTGAAAAAAAATCAACTTTTTCCCATTTCCCCCCTTTTGGGGAATGATTCTACGATGTTGGGTTTTTGGGGTTGTGGGGGTGGGTGTGTGGTGTGTGTGTGTGGTTGTGTGGTGGGTTTGTGGGGGTGTGTGTTTTGGGTTTGTGTGTGTTGTGTGTGTGTGGTGTGTGTGGTTGTGTGTGTGTTGTTTTGGGGTGTGTGTGTTTTGGGTGTGTTTTGGGGGTGTGTGTGTGTGGTGCGGGGTTTTTTTTAGGGGGTGTGGTTTTGGGTGTGGTGGGGGGGGGTGTGTTGTGTGTGTGGTAGTTATGTATGTATTGTTTTTTTTTATGCCTTTTTGGGTTGTTTTTTTCTTTTTTGTGGGTTTTTTTTTTTTTTTTTTGGGGGGGCAAAAAGATGTAACAAAGATGTGCAAATTATGCTCCAAGTTTTTTGAATGATTTGATTTTTCTTATAATTTACCCATAAAAATTTAATCCTTTAATTCAACTTTAGATTCCCCCCCTCCCCCCAACACTTAAAAAACACAAACATTTCCCTTTTTCTCTCTCTTCCTCCAGTCTACCCTCTTCACCATCCTCTCTACCTCCCCCACTCCCCCTACACAAAACGCAAAGCACGCATTGTGCGGGGGCCAACACACACACAACTTTCATACACACTTCTTACCCCCCCTCCCCACCCCCACCTTACACACTTATTAACCCAAAAAAAACATAACCTCACAAAACCAAAAACAAAAACACATGATAAACCAACCCCACAACACAACCAAAACCCCCACACAAAACACACACACATACACACACAGACATCACTCACAAAAACCCAAAAACCCCATACAAGCACGCACGCACGCGCGCACCACCACACACACAAACACACCAACACCCACACACACCACACACCACCACAACAACACACCCACCGCGTACACAAAAACACACAAACACACACACAACACACACCCCACCCACACAACCACACTACAAAAACAAACCACTCACCACACACACAAAAACACACACACACTTTTACACCCACAAAACCCCACACACAACACACTTACACACAGACACACACCCACACAACCACCCTAAAAACACACAACAAAACCCCCCCACACCAACACCCCACACACCACACACACCCACACACACCACACAACCCCACACACACACAACACACACCAACACCCCACAAAACACACACAATGCAGCCCAAACAATAAACGTGCCAACAAGCATCACGGCACAACAAGGAAAAACCTGGTGCCATTTCTGAAACAAAACAACCAAACCAACCAACCAACCAACCAACCAACCAACCCAACCAACCAAAAAGGTTGGGAAATTTTTACAGAATCATTGGGTTTTTTTTAGTCTTTGGTCCGCTCCCCCCTTGTGTCTTACGCGTGTGTATTTCTGGTTTGGGAGTCCCGTTGTACGTCCCGGTATGCCTGTGTGATTCTGGTGTAAGTCTGTGTTAAAGTCTGTGTTACGTCTGTGTTAGTCTGGTGTACGTCTGTGGGTAGCTGGTGTATGCTGTTGTAAAACTGTGTTCGTCTTGTGTATGTATGTTTTTGGGGTGTCTTTGATTTTTTCTCGTACACTTAAATGATATTTAACAGTATTTTGGGGGGGGGGGGGGGGGGGGGGGGGGGGGGGGGGGGGCAATAGAGAGATAAGGGTTTTTTTAAAAAGTCGTGGTAACTGGTACATAAGAAGACTGATTACAAAAATATAAACAAGAATGTTTGCAAAAAAAGGCAAAAAAAGAAATGCAAAAAATAACAAAAAAAATCGAAAAATAGAAACTTTTTAAAAACTGAAACGAAATTCTGTATTTGGTGTCGTCTTGTGTGTATTCTGGTGTACTCTGTGTGTATTTCGTGTTAAAGTCTGTTTTATATTTTGTGTGGACGTCTGTGTGTGTGCCGTGTGTATGTCTGTATGTCTTGTGTACCAAGCTGTTTTATTCTTTTTTTTTTTTTATTTGTTATCTTGTTTTCTATGTTTGCTTTTAATCTTAAAAAAAAAAAAAAATTTTCTTTTCGGGTTTTTTTTTTGTTAAATTTTTTAAAGTTTCTTGGTTAAAAAAAAATTTTTTTTATTTTCCCAAAATTTGTTTTTTAAAAAAAATTTTTTTTAACAAAAAAAAAAAAAAAAAAAAAAATAAAAATTTTAAAAAAAATTTTTTAAAAAAAAAAATTTTATTTGGAAAAAATTTTAAATTAAAAAAAAAAAAAATTTTTTTTTTAAAAAAAACCCAAAAAATAAAAAAAAAAAAAAATTTAAAAAAAATTAAAAAAATTTAAAATTAAAAAATTTAAACCAATAAAAATGAAAAAAATAAAAAAATAAATAAAAAATAAAAAATAAAAATTAATTATATTTAAAAAAAAAAAAAAAAATAAAAAAAATAAAAAAATAAAATAAAAAAATTAAAAAATTTTTTAAAACCCCCCCCAAAAAAAAAATTTTAAAAAAAAAACAAAAAAAAAATTTTTTTTTTTTTTTTTTTTTTTTTTTTTTTTTTTTTTTTTTTTTTTTAATTTTTTTTTTTTTTTTTTTTAAAATTTTTTTTCCAAAAATTCCCCTTTTTTTTTTTTTTCCCTTTTTTTTTTTTTTTTTTTCCCCCCCCCTTTTTTTTTTTTCCCCCCTTTTTTTAAAAAAAAAAAAAAAAACCCCCCCCCCAAAAAAAAAAACCCCCTTTTTTTTCCACCCCCCCCCCCCCCCAAAAACCCCCCCCCCCCCTCCCCCCCCCCCCCCCCCCC
>JASPKP010009276.1:0-5000 GCA_030674155.1 Stramonita haemastoma
TTTCTGCTGCTGTTGTTGTTATTGCTGCTGTTTTGTTGTGTGAATTTTGTTGGGTTTTTTTGTGGGGAGTGGCTTGTACTGTTAGGCCTATATATGAAAACATACTATAAGATACTATTACAATATTCATTACAATGATTAAATAAATAAAACAAGGTTGAGAAAGAGAGAGAGAGAGAGAGAGAGAGAGAGGAGAGAGAGAGAGAGAGAAGAGAGAGAGAGAGAGAGAGAGAGAGAGAGAGAGAGAGTAGAGAGAGAGAGAGAGAGAGAGAGAGAGAGAGAGAGAGGGAGAGAGAGAGAGAGGAGAGAGAGAGAGAGAGAGAGAGAGAGGAGAGAGAGAGAGAGAGAGAGAGAGAGAGAGAGAGAGGAGAGAGAGAGAGAGAGAGAAGAGAAGAGAGAGAGAGAGAGAGAGAGAGAGAGAGGGTTTAACGTTTCTTTGTCATCCCTGTGGCCATCTTAATTGCAGGCGACAAGCGTGAGAAGCAGAAAAATAAGAAGATCGAAGGTTGAGTATAAAATAAATGATCGGGATAGTTAGATCGAAGGAATGTGAGAATCACAAAAATCAGGTCAATTCTTCGACGATTATAGACCGAAAGGCGCTTATCCATGAGTTATCGACCTGGCCTAACCTACTTGTATAATATTGACCTGGAAACAGTCACGGGATTTGTACGCATGCGCGTCTTCCGAGAATAAGATGCAGAAAGGAAGAGATGAATGATGCTGAATATTTTTTATAGAGATTTGTCATATTTCTTTGTTTTGGCTGCGTCTTCATCACAGGCATTTTGAAGGAAGATCAACTAAATCCGTCTGACATAGTCGTTTTCTACAGCTGGTATCGCCAAACTCGCCTTAAAAATGGGGAATCTTCGATTACAGAACTTCGTCTTTTGCATGCTGCTGTGGATATCAGGTTAGATCATTGTATGGTTTATTCTCATTTCAATTTACTAACCACTTCTTGTGATAACCACCTTTTTCTTAAGATAAACACATGTAGAGATAACTGAGGTTGACCCTAGCGATGTGTTTCCTGTTTACATAAATATTTAGCACTGGTGATTTTCTGCAATTAGTTGTTAAAAATCACAATGCACACACAGTCTTTTGATTTACAGTACAAATATTTTTAATCGGTGTATCCTTCAAATCGGTTAATAATCAACTTTATTAACACTGGCTGTTACCAGCTTAAAACATAAACTAGCATGCGTTCAGGAATAGGCCTTAGCCCAGGTTCCTTCCTTCCTGCATCAGATCGTGTTGTGCAACTACTACTGTGTACTAGTACTATTACTTTGCCTGACAACAATATCCTTAAATTTTATTGTGACTGTTTCAAGTGTTTGTCTACATGGAATTCATCAGAGATTGGTTCTGAACTGTCATTAGTAATGACAAATTCAGCTGCCACACTCATGGGTGGATGGGATAGCCTAGTGGTCAGAACATTGCCCTTGCAATTTGACAACCTGAGTTCGATTCCCATTCTGGGGGATTTTTCCCCTGAAGTTAACATAAGTGCTGACTCCACTCTCCACAAAAGTCCGTTGGATGAGACTTTTAACCAAAGTCCTGTGTGCAAACGCACATAGAACATGTTGCGCACATGTTAAATCCTGTTCTGCTTCTTGTAAGAGTAGGCCATTGTGTACCAGTGGGAACAGATGGCAAGATTAACAAAGCTGCATACACAACCTCAACTCACCACTCAGCATCATCACAAATGGCCACCATGCACAATCTGTCACACACATGCAAAGAAGCAGGCAGCAGAAAGACAGACAGACAGGCAAGTGGTCAGTGTGACCAGGAGGGTGTCTTGAAAGCGCCGTTCTTGGCTGACAATAGCTTCCAGCATCCAGACAGAGCAGAGAGAGAAGCAAGTCAAACACAGAGTGGACAGAGAAGCAAGTCAAACACAGAGTGGACAGAGAAGCAAGTCAAACACACAGGTACACAGAGCTGTGTGTCAACAGTGCATCAAGTGTGTCAGCCACACCAGAGTCACTGGGTCTGCCAGGTGAACCAGCAACACACAGCAGAGCAATGTGTTTTCTTTGGTGGCTTTGTGTTGTTGTTCTTCTTCTAGAACTCTGGGGTTCACCAATGATGAGATTTTGCTCATGCAACTGCTTTTTACCCACAATGACCATTGCCACATTCCGACTTCGGGGATGTTTGCTTGGTATTTTTCATGTTTCATAACCCACCAAAGGCTTAAATGAACTACAGGATCTTTAACGTGCATGATATAATCAGATTTTTTACATCTGCATATACAAGGAGGAAGTTAAAGTCTGGCAGGTCTGCACTTTAAGTTGACCTGGGAGAGGGTAAAAATCCCTCCTTCATTCAACAGACACCACCTAAAATTGAACCATGACTTCATGGACCCGAGGAATTGAAGTCAAACCACATAATAAATCAGCTACAGTGTCTGTTTCTGAGGTGTCTAAGTGCATGAAGAACAGACACTGACTGCACAGTTGAAGGTTCTGATACTGGTACTGTGAAAGAATACATGTCCACTCTGACAGACAAGTGTGCATTGCTAGGACTGCAGGACAGTAAGAGAAGCATATGGTTTGAAAAACTGTGATTCAAGATTCAGGCAATCAAAATATTCTGATGTGTGAATCAGATAACATCGCCCTGGAATATTCTAGCAACCTGGATACTAGCAAAGAATCAGAATGCATGTACTGGTACATCAAACAATACTCTAGCAACCTGGATACTGGCAAAGAATCAGAATGCATGTACTGGTACATCAAACAAGAAAAGGAAAGCATGTTGCCAGAAGAACGTGTCAGATTTGCCGGACTTGGCAAAGGGAAGCAGTGTCCTGACACACAACACACAGAAACAGTGGCAGTGCTGAACAGTAATGACAATTTCTTTGGGACCTGACCCAGTTTTAAAATCGACATACTTTGCTGGATGAAGACTGGACACAGGAAAAACTGTTATCAACACTCAGATACAGACAATAAAGGTTTGTTTTAAATACCCCGATCATACATATAATTACACATCCTTTATCATTGTAACTGTGTCATGATGGCTATTGTTCCTTAGGCCACTACAGCTGCAGTATATGGCTTAACTGCTAAATAGAAATGCATTTTATACATTGTTTATTTCTGTCCATCTGTTTGTTCCCTGTGTGTGAGAGAGAGCACAATTACTTATAAATCTATGAGACAAAAGTGAATGACACAAAAGACAAAAGGTGTTTTATTAGGTGTGTTCAGAGTCTGCCAGCTGAGGTAAACTGTACACACTGAGAAACCAGGTAATCCTTCAGTGCTGAACAGTCTACTTACGGTGACACTGTGTGCAGCATTTCAGAAAGTGATCTCCACACATGCTTACACACACATACACCTACATGTGCACGAGAACACATGCCATGCTCTCACATACATGCACACATGAACACACACAAGCACTCACACATGCACACACACACACAATAATGTGTGAACACATACTGAAAATTCAGTATCCACACATACAACTGTGTATATATGTGCACAATATGTAGCATTGATATCCCCCTTCCTGCCCCATACATTCTTCAAACACTTGCACACTCACCTAAGACATGTAATGTATCCTGTGTCAGCCTGTTTGGATGATGTGCAAACACAGAAAGAAATGTAACACTGTGAGTTGTTGGTGCTATTGGACATTCCTCAGCATAACAGCCTGGGGGTCAGCCAGAACATGACCTTTGTGTGACTCATCACTTTGGTCAATCACAGAGAGAACCTCATTACACACTGGGGGAGAAGTTCGCATGCATGACTGGTTTCCAGTGCCTCCAAACATAGGCAGCCATACTCCGTTTTCAGTGATTGTTTAGTTACTTATGTCTGGACAGTACAAGTTCTTTGCCCAAGAGATTTTCCATCTATCAAAATGATCTCAACGTTACATTTTAAACCATGAAAAACACTTTGCTGACGTCACTAACTGACAAATCTGTTGGCCTGGAAGCATCACTGCCTACATCAGCCTTTGTTGACAAGTGTGAAGAGAGCAGAGAACAATGACCTGAGAGCATCACTGCCTACATCAGGCCTTTGCTGACAATGTCAAGAGAGCAGAGAACAATGACCTGAGAGCATCACTGCCTACGTCAGGCCTTTGTTGACAAGTGTGAAGAGAGCAGAGAACAATGACCTGAGAGCATCACTGCCTACATCAGGCCTTTGTTGACAAGTGTGAAGAGAGCAGAGAACAATGACCTGACCAGTGACATGAGCCCGTCATATGATGAGCCATAACCTGCTGACCATTTATCACACGTATATGGCAGATTTTATATTCTATTTCTGCCAGGTTATACCATGGACAACTCCAGTGCTGCAGTGACAACCCCATTGTGGACTGACTCATGGAATGATACTACTACAGTGGGCAGACCTGTACGATCTACTGAAAAGCATTTTAGAGACTATGCCATCGTCATCATGATACCAGAAATGTTGCGCTATGTGCATTCTTTCACCATTGTGTTTGGAATCTTCGGAAACATCATGACCATCGTCATCATGCGACGGATGAAGTCAGGTGACTCCACCATCAACCTCTACTTCATTGCTCTGGCTGCTTCCGACTTGATGTATATTCTGGTGATGCCACTGGTGGAATGGATTAAACACCTGTCTGGTTTCAGACTGTATGCCTTACATACTGTGACCTGTAGAGTTCACGAGTGGCTGTACATGGGTGGCATGGTCATCAGTGCTTGGTTTCTGGTCTGTATGACTGTACACAGAGCACTGTCTGTTGTGTGGCCACATCGTGTCAACCTACTGTGCACACGCCAAAGAGTTCGTTTGGTGATATTGGGAATTGTTGTGTTCTTTGCCACTCTGTATTCGCATAATCTTTATGGATGGCAGTTAGTTTGTAACTCCAGGGGTAGCTATTGCTGGTGTAATCAAAAAACTGCTAACAGCATCTATATGTATTATTTGTCA
>JASPKP010009277.1:0-10551 GCA_030674155.1 Stramonita haemastoma
TGCAAACCTCCCCACAGTTACTAAAATTCCCCCCAATCAACCCCATTCCCTCAAACCCCAAACACACACATTTTCCAACCCCCCCACAAACCCCACCCCCAAAACCCACCACACCCCCACCCCACCACAAACACCCCCACACAAATTACCTGCTTTTTTTTAACCCCAAATTTTTCCCGGAATCATTTCCCCTTCCTTGGTTTCCCCTTCCCCCGTCAATATTTTGGTTTTCCTTCTTCCCCTCTGTTTCTCTTTTCCTCTCTCTCTCTCCTTTTCTCTCTCTCTCTCTCTACTCTCTCCCCTTCTCCTCTTCTTCTCTCTCTCCTCTTTTCTTCCCCCTTTTTCCCCTTTTCTCTTTTCTCTCTCTCTCTTCCTCTTCCCCTTCCCCCCCCTTTTCCCCTCCCCCCCCCCCTTTCTGTGTGTCTGTCTCCATGGTTTTTGATATACGATAGATGAAATGAAAAAAACAGAAAAAAATCCACTTCACCTCTCTTCCAAAAATCTGCTTTAAAAGGGTTGCCAGGGACAAAACAAAGTTATTAAGTTTTTCAAAATTTTCTTTTTGGCGAAGCGGGTGGGTTTCACACATTGGGACATAGGCTTGGATTCACGGCAAAGCGCACAAAACCGGGGCACACACATACATAAACATTCGCAGACACGACGCACAGCACATACCCCACTCTCGCAAAGCATACATAAAAAAACCGGGGTTTGATATAAATGGTAAAAAGATAAAAAAAAAACAAAAACGCTCGCACACGCCCCCCACACGCCCCACGGCCCCAAAATACAAAACCCCAAACCCAAACACATACACACCAAAAGTGCGCCCCGCGTTTCGGCATACACCACACAACACACTAAAGTTACGGGACTTTCAAAATTATTCACAGTTCCCTTTAATTTCCCTTTCCCTTTCCCTTTCCCCTTTTTTTGTTTTGTTTTATCCCGTCTTTTTTTGTCCGGGGTTTTTCTGTCTCTGTGTTTTCTTCCCGTTTTTCCCATTGTTTTTTCCTTCCCACCCACCCCCCCCCCTCCCCTCCCCCCCCCTCTTTCTCCGTTCCTTTTTGTCCCGTTTTGCCTATCTGTCTGTTTTTCCCCTGTCTGGGCTGTTTTGGGTGTCTGTTGTTGTCTTTTCCTGTCTGTCTGTCTTTGTTTTGTCTGTCTGTCCCGTCTGTTGTTTTTTTGTTTTTTTTGTTTTTTTGGTTTTTTGTCTCTCCTTTTCTCTCTCTCTCCCCTTTTTCTCTCTTTTCTCTCTCTCCCCCTCCCCTTCCCCCTCTCTCTCTCTCCCCCTCCCCCCCTCCCCCTTTCTCTCTCAACCCACCCCCCCCTTCTCTCTCTTCCCCCTTTTACCAAAGGCCCCCCCCCCCCATGATAAATTAAAACCCATATAACTGACAATTTTTAAACACCAGTGGGGTCAAAGAGAACAAAATGTTGCGTTTGGGTTTATCGTTTAAAAAAATGAATTTGGAAAACCTGAGTGAAAACCCGGGTTTTCCCCAGACGAGGGTAAAAAAATGTAAGTAATTTTTCTGAAACCCAAATGCCGGGGTTTACCCGACAAAAATATGATGATAATTTTTTTTGTTACATTTTTCCCCCCTTCCAAAGCTTAAAACCCACCCTTTTCCCCTTTTGTTTTTTTGGAAAAGAAAAAGTTTCGAGTGTGGTGCATAAGCCCCATTTCGTGGGTGAAAAAACAGGTGAAAAATTTGGTGTGTGCGTTTTTTTTTGTAATTTGGTTTGTTTTTTTTGTTAAAGGGTGTGTGTTAGCGCGCAAAGCGGGTTTTTGGGGGTATGTATGTGGGGGGGGTGAGTGGTGTGTGTTGTGTGTGTTGTGTTTTTGTGGGGTGTGTGTGTTTTTGTGTGTTGTGGAATTTTGTGTTTTTTAGTGTTTGGGGGGGTTTTAAAAATTTTTTTGTGTGTTTGGTGTTTTTTGTTTGTCCCGGGGTGTGTGCAAATAAGAGCAGGACAAAAAACACAAAGTAGACGAGGAAAAAAAGATAAAATAGACAAATAAACACAGATAGATTAGCAAAAAAGTCAGGGAGAGAGACAAAAAAAAAAGCAAAATAAATCAGGCAGAGACAAAAGAAAAACAAACGACAAAAAAAGAAGAATGACAAAACGGAAAAAACAGGGACAAGAGGGACAAAAAACCCGAAAAAGTCCAAAAAAAAAAAAAAGAGTAAATTAAGGGAAAACGTGAAAAACAACAAACCCGGGGAAAAAAAATTGGAAAGGGGAAAAAAAAATCCCCTTTTTAAACCGGTGAAAAAAAACGAAGGAAATATTTTCCAAAAAACCAAACAAAAAAATGGGGGGAAAAAAAGTTGCCCCCCTGGAAAAGGGGGTTTTTCCCCCTGCTAAAATCAGACAAGGGCCCACCAAATAAAAAAGAGAGTTCCCCGAAAAGGAAAAGGGTCACATTGAAAAGAGTGAGAAGGAAAAGGGGGGGGGAGTAGAGAAGGGAAAGAAAAGGCGGGAGAAAAGAGAGGGGGGCAGAGAGAGGGAGAGAGAGAAAAAAGACATAATGTAGAGAAAATTGAGCAGACAGACAGAGGGGCAGATCAAAGCTAGCTTGACAGATAGATAGTTAAAAACAGAAAAAATATAGATAAATAGATAGATTTGATAGGGTAGTTAGGTAAATTTAAAAAGGGTATAAAAAGCAAAAGATGAAAACAGACAGACAGACAAAAACGGGGCAGACAGGGGGCAGAAAAGAAAAGATAAAATAGATAGATAGATAGAATAGATAGATTTGATAGATAGGGTAAAATAGATAGATAGATGATAAAATAGATGATAGATGATAGATAATAGATAATAAAAAGACGGCAGACGGGGCAAAAACAGGGGCAAAAAAAAACCAGACAGACAGACAACAGACCAAAAAAGGGCAAGTAAAACAAAAGGGCAAAACGAGGAGCAGAAGACAGAGAAAGCCCGTCAGACCCACAGACAGGACCAAAACAGACAGAAAAAGACAGCCCCAAAAAACAGGGCAAACAGAAAACGAGATCGAAGGCTAAGTGATTTTAAAATGAAATGGCCCGGGAAAAACCCTCAAAACCCCCAGGGGACAAGTGCTATGGATCCCCATCTCTTTGGGTGGGTTTCCCCCCCCCCCGGCCCAAATTGAAAAGGTTTTGCGAAAGATGAAACAGAACCCCCAAACACTGTGAGACCCCGGGTTAAAAACCCAATAACCCCGAAGAGGGGAAGAGAGAGAAGAGGGGAAGAGAAGGGGAAATAGAGGGGAAGGGGGAAAAGAGATAGGGGAGAGAGAGGGGGGAGAGAAGAGAGAGGAGAGAGAGAGACAAGGGCAGAGACCCGAGACAGAGGGCAGAGGGCGGGGACAGGAGAGATTTTTGAAAGGGGAGACAGAGACAAAACAGACAGAGGTGCCAACAGACAGAAGAAAGAGAGTGTAGAGACATAGACGACGGGAAAAGATCAGAACAAACACAGACAGAGAGAGAGAGAGAGGAGAGGGGAGAGAAGAGAGAAGAGGAAAAGAAAAGACAGAGAGACAAAAAGAGACCCGGAGAAAAGAGAGACAGAGGGACAGAGAAAGTTTTAAAAGGGAAACAGAAAAAATAAAAGCAGCATGTGAAAACAAGAAAGGCAGGGAAAAAATCGGGGCAAACCCCCCCCCCCCCCCCACACACAACCAAAATATTTTATCTTTTTTCTTTTTTATATGCATTATATAATATTAAAATTAAAATACCATGAGAGAGGAGAATAGAGGAGAGAGGGGAGAGAAGAAAGAGAGAGGAAAAAGAGAGGAGAAGAGATGGGGGTATTGAGGGGAGGAAAGAGAGAGAGAAGAGAGAGGGGAAGGGGGAAAAGAGGGGGAGAGGATGAGAGAGAGAGAGAGAGAGAGAGAGAGTGAGAATTGGAAAGACGGGGGTAGAAAAAAAAGGGAATTCCTCGCACAAAAATTCTCCAAAATTTAAAAAACCCCTTTTTTCCTTTTTTTATTTTTTTAAATTTCTTGCTGTTTTTTTTCTTTTCTTTTTCTTTTCTTTCTTTCTTAAATTCCTTCCTTTTTCCCGTCTTTCTTTCTTTCTTTTTTTTCATTCTTGTTGCTTTTCTTTTAATTTTTTTCTTTCTTTCTTTCTTTTTTT
The DNA here is from genome assembly GCA_030674155.1 of Stramonita haemastoma. NCBI lineage: Eukaryota > Metazoa > Mollusca > Gastropoda > Neogastropoda > Muricidae > Stramonita > Stramonita haemastoma. Next base: position 4,143 of record JASPKP010009277.1, read on the forward strand.
TCTTTCTTTCTTTTTCTTTTTTTTCTTTTCCCTTTCTTTCTTTTTTTTCTTTCTTTCTTTTCTTTCTTTTCTTTTTCCTTTTTCTTGCCTTTTCTTTCTTTTCTTTTCCCTTTTGGTTTTTTTCTTTCTTTCCCCTTTTTTCTTTTTTTTTTTCCTTTTCCCTTTTTTTTTTCTGTTTTTTTTTTCTCCTTCCCGTTCTTTCTGTTGATCTGATTTTCTCTCCATCTTTACTCTGTTTTTTTTCTCGAAAAATTTTTTCTCTTGGGAAATTTAAAATTTTTTAGTTTTTTTTGGGACTTTTTTGCGTAATTCATGATTTTATGTTTTTTTTTCCCCTTTTTTCCCTCCTTTTTTTTTTCCTTTTTTGGGGCCCCAAATTTTCCCTTCCTTTTTATTTTGTATTTTTTTTATCCCCTAATTTTTGCTGTTTTGCAACGTCTCACAATTTAATTTATCGCCTTTCTTTGTGAAAAGTTACGGGGAAAAGAACTGATATTTTAAGAAAGGGTCCAGGGATTCCCCAGAAAATATTGTTTTTGATACAATCCCGGGGGGCAAATTTGGGAAATTTTTGCCTTTTTGCCCTTTACCCCTTTACCGAAAAGGTGGGGTGGGCTCAGATGTGATAAATTTTCACAGGGCAGGGTGATTTTGGGAAGGGAAAAATAGCAGGGCCCAAAAATGAGCAAAATGCAAAACTGCCCACAAAACCCATTAAAAAAAAAAAACTTTGGGAAAACAAAAAATTAGAGAGTTTGGGAAACCAAAACTAAAAACCCCATTTCCATCGACAAAGTAGCAAAAAAATAAATTAAAGTTACTGAGAAAAGAGAGTACAGAGAGAAGGGGAAAAAAGACAGACAGGGGGACAAAACAAACAGGCATTAAAAAAACAAATAAACCGACAAAAAAGATAGACTTTACAAATGCCCAAATTCCATAGGGGGGTTTTGTAAGGGAAAAGGGGTATAAAAGAAAAGGAAAAAAAAGTAAATATAAACTAGACAAGGGAAAGCAATCTGAATGGAAAAAAAAAAGGGAAAAAAAAGAAAAAAAAAAAGAAAGGAAGGAAAATACAGATTTAGAGAAAGGAAAGACAGAAAAGAACGAAATGAAAAAGAAAACAGGGCAGGGAAAATGGGGAAACTGGGGGAAAAAAAAAAGGCAAACAGAATGGATAAAAACGAAGAGGAAAGGAGGAAGATGAACATAAAACTCCATTAAGTGACCAAAAGGGGAAGGGGGTTCCCAGAGACAACTTGGGAAAAAAAAATCAAGTAAAACCCAAAATTTAGAGGAAATTTTTTTGAGAACAATTCCAGTTCTCCCCCCTACTTCCAACCCCAAGAAAACAAATTTGGGTTTGGGGGACCTGACACGTAAAGTCACCCCATTCACTTTGCCCGTAAAAACCTACAAAAATTACGGAGGGCCGGGGGACAAGGGCCCAAAGGGGAAGACCGAGGAAGACCCGGATCGAGGGGGTGAAAAAAACACTGAAGACCCCCAACTTTCCCCCCCAACCCCGGCCCCCAAATTTTCGCAGACAGAAAGCCCCCCCTTTCTCCCCTCCATGCTCTAGATTTAAAGAGGACGGATAAAAGGAAAAAATGGGAAACCCAGAGAACAATGGCATCGATCCCTCTACCAAAAAACCCCCCTTTTTTCCCAAAAAAACGATAGGTTATATATTAAAAATTTCCCTGAAAAAGACAGCAGAGGTATTTGAAAATAAAGGCTAAAACCCAAAACAAAAAACACGGGGGGAAAAAATTATGATGGGAGGGGAAAAAGAATTTGTTGGTTTTTTTTTTTGTGCTTTTCCCCAGTTAACAAACTTGGGGGTTTAACTACAAAAAAAGGAGCACTTGATCACCCCACCGGGGAAAACAATTTGGGTGAAGGCCCAAATTTTAAAACCCAAAAAAGATTTAAGAACATAGCCCTTTTTCAGGGGTAGGCCTTTGGGAGTTTTCGGCATCAATTAAAATGAAAAACCCAGCTTTTTTCCCCGGGGGCCAAGGGGGGGAAGAGACCCAAAAAGAAAAAAAAATTTACAGACATCCCTGTCAAAAAAAAAAGACAAGAAAAAAAAGGGAAAAGAAAGGGGAAGGCCCGAAAAGGGGGAGAGTTTGAGAGAGAAGGAAAAGAAGAGAGAGAAGGGAGATTGAGAGAAGGGGCCCGAGAAAAGAGACCAGAGAAAGAGACAAGACAGAGACAGAAAAACAAAAACAAAACAGGGAAAAAACAGACAGGGCAAAAGAGATAGACGAAAAGACAGGCAGACGGAAAAGACAGAAAGAGAGAGGGTATGGGGTGTATGTGTGTGCGGTTGGGGAGCACGAAATCGCACTTTTCGTGGCGTGCGTGCGGGGCCAAGGGGGTAATTTGTTTTGGGGTTTTGTGTGGTGTTTGTGTGTGGTACTTTCTTTGCGGTTCGTTAGAGGCGGGGCGCGCGGGCGGCGCGGGGGGTGTGTGGTATAAGTGAGTGAGAGGCGGGGAAAAGTCATAAAACCCCTAAATTTTGGTTGTAAAATTAAAAGTGCAGCTGAGAAAAAGGCCAGGAAACAAAATTTCCCATATCGAAACCGTAAAACCCCTTCCACTTGACAAACCGGAAAAAAGGGTAAACAACACTATAAGAACAGACAGCTGAGGGTTTGGGAAGTTTGGGGGCCCTTTATCGGTTTGGCAATCAGGCAGAAAATGAACGTTTTTTAAAAGGGGCATGCAAAATAAAAAAATTAAAAAAAAAGGAAAAAAAAAAGGGGGAAAAAAAAACGAAGGGAAAAAAGGGAAAAACAAAAAAAAAAGAAGAAAGAATGAAAAAGAAAGGAAAAAGAAAGAAGAAAAAAAAATAAGGGGAAAGGGAAGGAAAGAAGAAAAAAAGAAAGAAAGAAAGAATAAAAAAAAAAAGAAAGGAAAAAAGACGGAAAGGGAAAGGGAAACAAAGAAAAAAAAAAAAAGGGAAAAAAGAAAAAAAGAAAAAGGAAAAAGAAAACAACGAGAAAAAAAGCAGAAGAAAAATCAAAAACAGTCATAAGAAGAGGAGGAATCAATAAACACGGGAAAGAAAAAAAGGGTTTATTTTTATAAAGAAAAATTTTTAATTTTGCAAACATTGAGGGGTAAAACACCGGTAAACAGAACAGAAAAAAAGGAAGGAAAAAAAAAAAGAAAGACAGGGAAAAAAAGAAAGGAAAAAGGGAAAAAAGAAAGAAAAAAAAAAAGGGGAAAAAAGAAAGAAATGGGAAAAAAGAAAAAAAAGGGTGAAGGAAAGGAAAAAAGAAAGAAAGGGAAAAAAAAAAAAGAAAAAAAAAAAAAGAAACCCAAAGAAAAAAGGAAAGAAAAAAAAAGAAGAAAGAAAGAAAAAAAAAGAAAAATAGATAGATAGAATGGAAGGAAAGAACGAAAGAAAGAAAGAAAAAAAAGTGAAGGAAACAAAAAAATTAAAAAAAAGGAAAGGGAAAAAAAAAAAGTAAGAAAGAAAGACAGAAAAAAAGAAAGAGAAAAAAATTTTAAAGAAGGAAAAAAAAAAAGACAAAGAAGGGGGAAAAAAAGAAAATCAAAGAGGATGAGACCGGGAAAAAATCCAATCGAAAACGAGGGGGAAAGAAAGTTTTTTATGTGAAAATTTTAATTAGGAAAACATTCTGAATGGTACAGGGGATATAAAAAAACCTATCCCAGAAAAAAAGAAAGGGGAAGTAAAGGGAAAGGGGGAAAAGGGAAAAAAAGGAAAAAAGAAAAAAGGGGAAAAAAAGAAAAAAAGGGAAAAAAAAAAAATTGGAAAGAAAAAAAAAAAGAAAGAAAAAGGGAAAAAAAAAAGAAAAAAAAAGAAAAAAACAGAGGGGGAAAAAAAAAAAAAAGGGAAAAAAAAAAAAAAAGAAAAGAAAGAAAAGAAAAAAAAGAAAAGAAAGAAGGAAAGGAAAAAAAAGAAAAAGAAAAAAAAGAAAAGGGAAAAAAAAGGGAAAGAAAAGAAAGAAAAAAAAAAAAAAGAGGGAAAAAAAAAACAAAGAAAGAAAAGAAAAGACAGAGAGGAAAGAAAAGAAAAGAAAAAAAGAAAGGAAAGGGGGGGACCAAAAAAAAAAAAGCCGGGGGATTTTTTTTTTTTTTAACGGGGGGGAAAAAAAAAGGCCCGGATAGGACCCCCCCCCCCCCCCGCAACCCCCCAACCCCCCCCCCCCCCCCCAAAAACCCGGGGAAAGGTCCCCTTCCCCCCCAATTTCCGGGTCCCCCAAAACCACACCCCCCACACCCCCCCCCCCCCCAACCCCCCCCCCAAAAACCCCCCCCCCCCCCCCCCCCCCCCCCCCCCCCCAAACCCCCACCCCAAAACCTTTCCCCCTCCCCTTCCCCCCCCAACCCCCCCATCCCACACCCCCCCACCCCCCACCCCCACACCCCCCCCCCCCAAAACCCCCACCCCCCCCCCACCTCAAAACCAACACTTTCCCAAAAAAAAGAACCAAAAAAAAAAAACAAAAACGTTTCAGAGTTAATAAAACACATACGAAAAAAAAAAATAATAAAGTTGAAGAGAAGGAAAAGGGGGAAATTTTAAAAGTATTTAAGATCCCAGTTCTCTCAGGGGAATTGCATATCACGCTTACCCCCCCCTCCAAACCCTTTAAAGGAGGGAAAAGGGGATATGTTTTGCAGTTTTGGGCGGGACAATAAGCAGAGTTAAACGATAACAAAAAAAATAAACCCAAAAGGTAAAAAGCAAAGAAAAAACCCCCCCCCAACAATCGTGGAAACCCCAAAAAAAAAGAGAGAGAGAGAGCGAGAGAGAGAGAGGAGGAAGAGAGAGAAAGGGGTGAAGAAAGAGAGGGGAGAGATAGAGAGAGAGAGAGGGGAGAGAGGGGGAGAGAGAGAGAAAGAGAGAAAAAGGGGAGAGAGAGCAGAACAGAGACCTGAACAGGAAAGAAGAGGATGAGGGGGATAAAGAGAAAAAAACAGCTAGCACGGGTTAAAAAAATGATAGTAACAAATATTAAAGTTACTAAGGAAAAATTTTAAAAAGAAAAAGGGGAAAAAAAAAGACAGACAAACAGGGTAACGGAATGAAAAGGAAGGGGGAAAAAAAGAAGGGGAAAAAAGCGACAAAAATAAAATTTTACCTAAAAGGAAAAAAAAGACAAAAAGGGGAAAGGGGGGGAAAAGGGGAAGAAGAAAATCAACGGAATACGTTTAAAAAGAGCAAAGGGTTTTGGGGGGAAAAAATGGTTGAGAGAGGGAAAAAAGATAAAATAGAGAGAGAGAGAGGAGAGAAAAGAGGGAAAGAAGGGGTAAGGGAGAAGAGAAGAGAGAGAAGAGGGGAAAATGGAGAGAGAGAAGAGAGAGAGACAAAAAAGAGACAAAAAAAGAGAACAAAAACAAAAAAGACAGACATAGGGGGAGGGGGAAGGGAGACAAGAGAAAAGGGGACAAACCCGACCGGCAACCGAATACAAAACAGAAAGGGAAACCCCCCCAAAAAAGGAAAAAAAAAAGAAACAGAGAGAAGACCAGAAAAACCCAGAAAGAGCAACCCGAAGAGACCCCGAAAGAAAAAAAAAACCCCGGAAAAATATGAAGGGGGATTTTTTTTTTTATAGAAGGTTAAATTTAAATTCTATACGAATTTAGAATATTTAGTCAAGGCCCCAAATAGTATCGAACCTGTTTTTTTTTGGCCCCCCTCTGCCAGGGAAAAGGGTATATGTAAGCAGGGCAGCCCCAAATTAAATTTAAAAAAAATGGAGTATGTCCCAAAACCCCCCCCAGAAAAAGGAGGAAAATGTTCCGTGGGGAGGCCCCATTTATAGGACGGTAGGAAATGTAAGGAAAAGGGAGAGAGGTAAAAAAGGGGCCGGTACAAAGATACGTGTCACCCAAGAGAAGGGGAAAAGGGGGAAAAAAAAAAAAAAAATTTAAAAGGGAAGGGAAAAAAAAAGAGGAAGAGAGGAAGAAAGAAAGGAAAAGGGAAAAAAAAAAGAAAAAACGAAAGCAAAAAAATAAGGGAAAAAAAGAAAGGAAAAAAAGAGGAAAAGAAAAAAAAAAAAAAAAAAACAAAAAAAACAGAATTGATAGGGAAAAAAAAAGAAAGAAAGAAAAAAAAAAAGAAAAAAGACAGAAAAAAAAAGGAAAAAAAAAAAAAAAAGAAAGAAAGAAAGAAAAAAAAAAAAAAAAAAAAAGAAAGAAAGAAAAAAGGGAAAAAAAGAAAGAAAAAAAAGAAAGAAAGGCAGGGGGCAAGTTGACTAAAATAATTGATTCAGTTTGGTTTTCTTTTCTTAGATGGGGGAAAGAATAATCAGGGGAAATGAATTTTTTAACAAATTTAAACTTTAAAAAAACACACACCTAAAACCCAAAACTATAACAAAATTTTTTAAAAGAAAATTTGCGACAAAGGAACGGGGCTCAA
>JASPKP010009278.1:2500-5000 GCA_030674155.1 Stramonita haemastoma
GCTCCTCCGTGTGACGAAATGGATATGGTGATTAATCCGGTTTTAGTTTTCTTGTTTTTACTATTGGGACAGAACCTCTTTAATGGGCTGATTTATCTGTGTTGGAATCAGCCGATTGATTTTTATTATCTGTTTTCATGTTTGCTTGTCGGTGTAAAAATGTATATAAATAAAAAGGGAATCTGTTGAATTTTTTATGTTTTGCTTATGATTTTGCTACCGGTGTTCCTATCATGCCGAATACTTGCATTTTTTTTGTTCCTGGTGGTACTACTATATTTTTTGGGGGGTGTAAATTGTTTAGGCTTTTTATGTTAAATTTGGTTGCGATCCTTCATCCCCCCCCCCCCTCCAAAACAAACAACAACAAGCAAACAAACACAAACAACAACAACAACAAGTTTAAAGAAATTGAATCTTGCTCACAGAATTTACGAGTCAATTGATTCTCGACTTTTTATTTTTTGGGTGATTCTGTGATGGATGGAAATTGTGATTCTGTGTGATGGATGGATGGAAGTCATCAGTTGATTGATGTTTGTCTGGTCTTGTTCCTCAGTCTTGTGGAAAATCAGTAAGGCCGCTGATTTATCCGTTTGTCTGCGATTGATCTCTGTCTACTCTACTTCCCCTAATCTTTGGAATCAGCCAGGCAGTTCATTCCCATCTCTTGGTCTTCCTCAGCTTTGGCGAAATTCAAGAGCTAATTAGTTTCTTTCTGTACTAATTACTGTGCCTTGTGGAATTCCGCCCATGTGGATTGAATCATCTTTTTAAAAAAAAATTGAATTCTCTTTCTCTTTCTCTTTCTCTCTCTCTCCTCTTCTACTCTCCTCTCTCCTCTCTCTCTCCTCTCTCTCTCTCATCTCTCTCTCTCTCTGTGTGTCAACAAGAGAGAAACAATCTTTATCTTGAAAAATAAAGATTAAAGATAAAGATTATTCTCTCTCCTCTCTCTCTCTCTCTCCTCTCTCTCTTCTCTCTCTCTCTCTCCTCTCTCTCTCTCTCTCTCTCTCTCATCTCTCCTCTCTCTCACTCTCCTCTCTCTCTTTAAAAAAAAGCACTTTTGTTTTGGTGCTAGTTTTGGAAATGATACAATCTTGATCTCCTTGAAATTGGATCTGAAGTATGATTAACTTAACTTTACATTAAAAGAAGAAGAGAAACGGAAGAGAAACGAGAAGATAAAGATGAAGAAGAGAAGAGAAGGGGGGGGGGAGGGGTGTAGGGGCGGGGTGTAAAAAAGAAGAGGAGGAAGAAGAAGGGAGGAAGAAGAAGAAGAAGAGGGAGAAAAAACCCCAAGAAGGTAAAGACGAAGAAGAGTAGAGAAGGGGGACGAAGAGGAAGAAGGAGGAAAGAAGAAGGGAAGGAAGGAAGGAAGGAAGGAAGGAAGGAAGGAAGGAAGAAGAAGAAGAAGAAGAAGAAGAAGAAGAAGAAGAAGAAGAATGAGTAGACGAAGAAGAAGAAGAAGAAGAAGAAGAAAACCCAAGAAGGTGATGATGAAGAAGAGAAGGGGTAAGAAGAGGAAGAAAAACAAGAAGTTAAAGAAGAGAAGAGAAGACGATAAAAAAAGAGGAGAAGGAAGAAGAAGGAGAAGAAGAAGAAGAAGAAGAAAAAGAAGAAGAAGAAAAGAAGAAGAAGAAGAAGAAGAAGAAGTAGGAGGAAAGAAGAAGGAAGGAAGAAAGAAGAAGAAGAAGAAGAAGAAGAAAGAAGAAGAAGAAGAAGAAGAAGAAACAAACAAACCCCCCAAAGGTAAAGACGAAGAAGAGAAGAGGACAGGGAGAAGAGGAAGAAGAATAAGAAGATGAAGCTGAATAAGAAAGAGTAGACGGTTAAAAAAAAGAGAATGAGGAGGAGGAGGAGGAGGAGAAGAAGAAGAAGAAGAAGAAGAAGAAGAAGAAAAAGAAGAAAAAGAAGAAGAAGAAGAAGGTGAAGAAGAAGAAGAAGAAGAAGAACAAGAAGAAGAAGAAGAAGAAGGTGAAGAAGAAGAAGAAGAAGAAGAGAAGGTGAAGAAGAAGAAGAAGAAGAAGAAGAAGAAGAAGAAGAAGAAGAAGGTGAAGAAGAAGAAGAAGAAGAAGAAGAAGAAGAAGAAGAAGAAGAAGAAAGAAGAAGGTGAAGAAGAAGAAGAAGAAGAAGAAGAAGAAGAAGAAGAGAAGAAGGTGAAGAAGAAGAAGAAGAAGAAGAAGAGGAGGAGGAGAAGAAGAAGAAGAAGAAGAAGAAGAAGAAGAAGAAAAGAAGAAGAAATCCTCTTTAATAACAAAATGTAACTCCAGTGGTAAGATTGGTTGGGTTTTTTTTGTTTTTTTGTGTTTGTTTGTTTGTTTGTTTGTTTGTTTTGTTTGTTGTTGTTGTTGTTGTTTTTTGGGGGTCACTTCCAGAGGTTGAGAGCATGTAGACGCAGAAATTTTTTTATTTAGTCCAACAATAATATGATGCGCTCTTTATCCATCCAGTCCTCGAGTGTATGTAGTTTTATCCGTTCCCACTGGCACACAGTGGC
>JASPKP010009279.1:2500-10550 GCA_030674155.1 Stramonita haemastoma
GTACGACAAGAAGAATTGGTGGAAGGGCATTGGGAAGAAGAAGAAAAAAAAACGGAGGAGGAGGAAAACTAGAAGAAAAAAGTGGGAGGAGGAAAAGGAGAAGGAGGAAAAGGAGAAGGAGGGCGAATAAAAGCAGGAGGAAAGAAATGGAGATGACATCAAAGTAGACAAAACAACAACAACAACAACAACAGCAGCAACATCAACAACAACAACAGCAACGAAAGAAGATGAAAACGGTCCGTGGTACAGGAGGAAGAGAAGAAAAAAAGAAGAAGAAAGCTAAAGAAGGTGAAAAGCAAACACTACCTACGACCAATAACGATGAAAATAGAAAGTCAATAAAACAGATGAACAGATTTTTTTTTTAACACGAAAAGGAGAAGACGAAAAAAACAGAAGTAAAAGAGAAAGGAGAAAAAGGAAACACACACACACACACACACACACACACACACACACACACACACACACACACACACACACACACACACACACACACACACGGGTGGGGAGGTGGAGGAGGTGGTGAGGAGAGATGATGGTGGAAGGAAGAGGAGGTGGTGAGGAGGAGGTGTTGGGAAGGAGAGGTGGTGGTGAGGAGGAGTGGTGGAGGGAAGAGGAGGAGTGGTGGGAAGGAAAGGAGGTGTGGAAGGAAGAGAGGAGGTGGTGGGAAGAAGAGGAGGTGTGGAAGGAAGAGGAGGAGGTGGTGGGAAGAAGAGGAGGGTGTGGAAGGAAGAGGAGGAGGTGGTGGAAGGAAGAGGAGGAGTGGTGGGAAGGAAGAGGAGGAGGTGGTGGGAAGGAAGGGAGTGGTGGAAGGAAGGAGGAGGTGGTGGGAAGAGAGAGTGGTGGAAGGAAAGAGTGGTGGGGAGGAGGAGGTGGTGAGGAGGTCCCCGTGTGTATGCAGTTTTGTAAGACTTGTCATCCATTCCCGCTGGCACTCAATGGCCCACTCTTCCGAAAAGCAACGAAACGTTCAAGATGTTGCGTGGTCGCAACGGATGTTTATCTCAGCTGAGGGCTTTCAGCGGCAGGGTGAGTTGGCATGATGTACTCCACTGAGAGGACTAGGAGGAGGATAGGAGTGGAGGCAGAGGGGTAACAGAGAGGAGAAGAGGAGGAGAAGGAGGAGGAGAGGAGAGGAGGAGGAGGAAGGAGAGAGAGGAGGAGGAGGAGGAGAGAGAGAGGGAGAGGAGAGGAGAGAGAGAGGAGAGGAGGAGAGGAGAAAGAGAGAGAGAGGAGGAGGAGAGAGAGAGGAGGAGGAGAGAGAGAGGGAGGAGGAGGCAGGAGGAGAGAGAGGAGGAGGAGAGAGGGAGAGGAGAGGAGGAGGAGAGAGAGAGGAGGAGGAGGAAAAGAGAGAGAGGAGGAGGAAAAGAGAGAGAGGAGGAGAAAGAGGAGAGAGGAGGAGAGGAAAGGAGGAGAGAAAGAGAAGAGGAGGAGGAGAAGATGGGGATGAGGAGAAGGAGGAGGCTGAAGAGAGAAGGAGGAGCAGAAGGAGGAGGAGGAGGAGAACAGTGAGGAGAAGAAGTATATGCTGGTGAGTTAAACGTCTTCATGTAGATGGCTGTGAGTGTGTATGCATATATATGCATAATTGCACGATTGTGTATATCTGCGTGTGTGTCTGTGTGCGTGCGTGCGTGCGTGCGAGTGTGTGTGCGTGCGTGTGTGCATGTGTGCGTGTGTGTTTGTCTGTATTTGTTTATTTTATATCACATTGTTTGATTTTATTCTTTTATTGGAGAACAATAAAATAAGCAACCAAGTGCTCTTTTTTACATCCAGTCCCTGTCTGTATTCAGTTTTGTAAATTTTGTCATCCGTTCCCAGTGGTAGACAATGGCCTAGTCTCCTAAAAATCTCAACGAGTTTTAACATTTGCACGAGATGTTCTGCGTTCGCTCTCAGGACGTCGGTTTATAGTCTCATCCGACGGACTTTTGGGAGTAGTTGAGACGTCTTGAACGAGATTCGAACCCGGAACAGCAGATTATGAGCACATCACTCTAACCATCAGGCTATCCCTACCCCCTGTGTGTGTGTTGTGGTGTGTGTGTGTGTGTGTGTGTGTGTGTGTTGTCTGTCTGTCTGTCTGTCTGTCTCTGCGTCTGTCTGTCTGTCTGTTCTGTCTGTATGCCTGCCTGCCTGCCTGCCCTGCCTGCCTGCCTGCCTGCCTGCCTGCCTGCCTGCGTGATTGTGTGTTTGTCTGACTCTTTTGCTGCCTGCCTACCTGTTTGCCTGTCTGTCATTCTGTCAGTCTCTCCCCTTCTCTCTAAGTGCACGTCTGTCTGTGTACCTGTCTGTGTATCTGTGTGTGTTGTGTGTGTGTCTCTCTCTGTCTGTGTACCTGTCTGTCTTTCTGCCTGTCTGTCTGTGTATCTGTCCGTGTATCTATGTATATGTCTGTCTGTGTATATGCAAGCTTTGTTGCCGGTGTCTCTCTTCATTTTGCTTCTCTCTCTCTCTCTCTCTCTCTCTCTCTCTCCTCCTCTCTCTCCTCTCTCTCTCTCTCTCTCTCTCTCTCTCTCTCTCTCTCTCTCCTCTCTCTCTTCTCCCTCTCTCCTCTCTCTCTCTCTCTCGTTACGTGCATAAATGCGAGAAATGCGAGTCTATTCCTTAACGTGTGTATGTGTGAGTGTGTGTTTGCGTGGGTGCACGCGCGCGTGTGTGTGTGCGCGCGTGTGTGTGTGTGTGCGCGCGCGCATGCGCGTGTGTGTGTGTACTTGGGCGCGTGTGTCTTGTCTATGTTGTAGCTTCCTGTGCTAGACCAATGAAGTGAGCACAGCACCTGAAGCTGCTTATGTTGACTTTGATCTTTGTAAACCTGATCCGTCCTTGTCTGTTTGAGGAAAGGCGATATAAAGGAGAACGTGGAAAGCAGAAGAAACAGGAGAAGAGACAGAAAACAAAGCAGCAGACACAGAAACAAGCTTAGGAGACAGAAAGAAACAGCAAGGAAAAGATGTGAAAACGACGACAAAGAAGTGAAACGGAGAAGAAGCAGAAGAACTAGTAAAAATCAACAACAACATCAACAACAGCAGAAGCAACAAGAACTAAAACAACTGAAGTGGAAGCAACAAAAACAACAAGAAAAACAGCAAGAACAACAACAGTAATAAAAAGAAGAGACGGCTGAATAGAGAGAAAAAAAATAACAAGAAAGATACAAAAGGTGGAGACAAAAAACAATAACAACAATAACAATAACAACAAAAGCTACAAATTGGGGGGGGGGGAAATAACAGAAGCTGGAACAATTTGAAGGATTTGGAGAGGAGGAAGAGAAAGAAGAAGTAAAAAAAAAGATGATGAAGAAGGACAAAAACAATAACAACAACAAGACTACACCCCGCCGGGCACACTAGGAGACAAAAGCCTTGAAGATGACACCTTTCAAGGCTTCACCTCACATGAGACAATGGAAGAGGACATCATTAAAGATGACAGCCTGCAAGACTACAGGCTACAAGACTACAGCCTACAAGACACAGGCTGCAAGACTACAGCCTGCAAGACTACAGGCTACAAGACTACAGGCTACAAGACTACAGCCTGTAAGACTACAGCCTGTAAGACTACAGCCTGCTGGCACCCTAGAAAAGAAGACCCTGGAAGACTGTTCCCGTCCTAGGTACTTCAATGCCTGAGGATGCGGCACGAGCAAGTGGAAGCACCCAATAAGGTATGTTCACATTGTCATCTGTTCTTGTTGTTGGCCAGTTCACAGCTTGATATTCGGAGAGCTTTTAAGAACATGCATACTTTCTCACACACCTTCGGATGAGACTTTAAACCGAGGCCCCGTGTCCGAACGCACGCAGTACATCTTGCGCACACGTTAAATCCTGTTCCGCTTTTCGTAAGAGTAGGCCATCGTGTGCTGGTGGGAACAGATGACAATATTTACAAAACTGCATACACACGGGACCGGATGAAAAAAAGCACATGATTGCTTATTCTGTTATCCTCGATATAAAAGAATAAATAAAAATAATAAATAATAAAAAAATAATAACACACTGTATTAAAGAATCACTGAGAGGTTAAAATCCCCTGTGAATGAGCAGTTTGCGATGTTGGCCTTTCTTTTTTCCCTGAAGAACTGGACTATAACCATCTGCCTATTCTGGCTTTAAAGAATGTCTCTCCTTCCATGGAGAGTACAGGTCATGCTAAGAGTTTGTCTTTGATTAAAACATTTGGGAGATATCGAAAAGCAGACGATTTTCATATCAACATTGGTGCTTTACTTGCATCAGTACCATGCACAGCTATTGGACCTTCCTATGTTTGTTATGTTTCTTTCACCAGAATAATGCTTATAAATATTTAGAAAGTATGGTTCTGTGTTGAGTTGGAACAAGGATGCAAGTGTGAGCGTAGGGGGGTTGATGGCTATTGAAAGCTGTGCCTGTATATGTTTGTGTAACTGTTGATGACTATTTAAATCTGTGCCTTTATATGTTTGTCTAACTGTTGCCATGTTTAGTTCACTACACCCTGCCAGACCATAGAAAGGAAGACCCTGGAAGACTGTTCCCGTCCTAGGTACTTCAATGCCTGAGGACGAGCACGAGCAAGTGGAAGCACCCAATAAGGTAATGGCAGTGCTATCTGTTGTTGTTGGTGTTTTACATCTTAACATTAAGAATCCTCAAGAATATGCACTGGATCTCACACATCATACTCAAGAATCGCTGAAACTGTAAACACACTGGCTGTTAGTAAAAAGTTTGCATATAAAAAGGTATAGGTGTCCCCGTAACCTATGTGGTCATAGGGGAGCAAGACATCAGAGACCTCGGCTTCTCTAGGAGCCAGCATATTGAAGGCGGCGCCCATCTCTCCCTCACTGCTTTACCTTCCCTTACCCTTAAAAGGGCAGGCACGCATTTACAGCTGGGTGGACTCGGGACTGAAGCCAAGGCACGAAAACAGTCACCCATCCAATTGGTAACCACGCTCAATACTGCTTAACTTTAACTTGGGAAAAGCGAGTGCTCTGATCACTGAGCTATCCCGTCCCCATCTTTTTTTGCATATATGGTCCTTTTCTCAAGTAGGCTACTCAGCGATATACTAATATAGGCAGCTATACTCTGGTTTCAGAGGATTTTTTCTTCTTTACGAAGAGAACCACTTAAGCTACACACCATGGTCACAAAATATCATCATTTCTATTGTTATTATTATCATCATCTCTAATATCATCACCACTGTTATCATTACACAGCATAGGTTTGAATATGTGCCTTTACATAATTATTTGTACAACATGAAATGCTTCTTTTGTCTGTCTGTCTGTCTGTCTGTCTGTCTGTCTGTCTGTCTGTCTGTCTGTCTGTCTGTCTGTCTGTCTGTCTCTCTCTCTCTCTCTCTCTCTCCTCTCTCCTCTCTCTCTCTCTCCTCTCTCTCTCTCTCTCTCTCTCTCTCTCTCTCTCTCTCTCCTCTCTCTCTCTCTCTCTCTCTCTCTCTCTCTCAGGGGGACGGATAGCCTAGTGGTCAGAACATTGCGCTGGCAATTTGAAGACCAGGGTTCGATTCCGGTCGAGGAATTTTTCTCCTGGTGTTAACATCAGTGCTGACTCCACTCTCCCTACAAGTCCTTCGGATGAGACTTTAAACCGAGGCCCCGTCTGCAAACGCACGCAGAACATCTTGCGCACACGTTAAATCCTGTTCCGCTTGTCGTAAGAGTAGGCCATCATGTACCGGTGGGAACAGATAACATTTACAAAACTACATACTCACGGGATTGGATGTAAAAAAAAAAGCACACGAGTGCTTATTCCATTATCCTTGATATAAAAGAATAAATCAAATCAATCAAATCTCTCTCTCTCTCTCTCTCCTCTCTCTCTCTCTCTCTCTCTCTCTCCTCTCTCTCTTCTCTCTCTCCTCTCTCTCTCTCTCTCTCTCCTCTCTCTCTCTCTCTCTCTCTCTCTCCTCTCTCTCTCTCTCCGTCTTCTGTCTGCTGTCTGTCTGTCTGTCTGTCTGTCTGACTGCTGCCTGTATGTCTCTCTGTCTCTCTGTCTCTGTCTCGTCTCTCTCTCTCTCTCTCAATCTCTCTCTCTCTCTCTCTCTCTCTCTCTCTCTCCTCTCTCCTCTCTCTCTCTCTGTCTTCTGACTCTTCTGTCTGTCTGTCTTCTCTGTCTGCCTGAGTCTCTCGTCTCTGCTTCTCTATCTCTCTCTCTCAACTTCTCTCTCTCTCTCTCTCTCTCTCTCTCTCTCTCTCCTCTCTCCCTCTCTCTCTCTCTCTCTCTCTCTCTCTCCTCTCTCTCTCTCTCTCTCTCTCTTTTCTGCTTTCTCTCCTTTTTGTCTGCCATGTCTCTTGTTCTCGTCTGCTCTCTGCTTCCTCTGTCTGTCTGCAGGGATTTGATTTTGAAATGTATATCTCAATTTTCTGTGTATATCTATTCTGCTGCCAGGACTGTTCCCATCCTAGGTAATTCAATGCCTGAGAAAGAACTTTAACAACAATTGCGCCAACAACGACATCAACAACAACAATAACAACAACAGCAAAAAGAAGAACTTCCACAACAATTATGCCAACAACGACAACATGAACAACAACAGCAAAAACAACAAAAAGAAGAACTTCAACAACAATCACGCCAACAAAGACAACAACAACAGCAACAACAACAACAGCACACAGCAGCAGCAGCAGCAGCAGCAGCAAAAACAACAACAAAAAGAACTTCGGCAAAACTTACGCCAACACAACAACAACAACAAAAATAAGAACTTCAAAAACAACTACGCCAATAGCGACATCAACAACAACAAAAAGAAGAACTTCAACAACAATCACGCCAACAACGACAACATGAACAACAACGACAACAACAACAGCAACAACAACAACACAACAACAACAACAACAGCAACAACAAAAACAAAAACTTCACCATTAATTACTCCAACAACCACAACATCAAAAAACAACATCAACAACAACAACAGCAACGACAGCAGCAAAAGGAAGCACTTCAACAACAATTATGCCAACAACGACATGAACAACAAACAACAACACAAACAACAGCAACAACAACAAAAGAACTTCACCAACAATTACACCAACAACAACAATAACAAGAACTTCAAGAACAATTACGCCATTAACGACAACATCAATAACAGCAGCGAAAAAAAGAACTTCAACAACAATTGCGCCAACAACAACAAAGCAGCAAAGAGACGAACTTTAACAACAACAACAGCAACAACAACAAAAAGAACAACTTCATTAACAATTACGCCAACAACCACAACATCAAAAAAATAACAAGAACTTCAACAACAGCAACAAGAGCAGCAAAAAAACTTCGACAACAATTACGCCAACAACAACAAAAACAACAACAGCAACAAAACAACAACAAAAAGAAGAACTTCAACAACAATTACGCCAACAAAAACAACAGCAACAAAACAACAGCAAAAAGAAGAACTTCGACAACAATTACGCCAACAACACAACAACAAAAACAACAACAACAACAACAAAATGAAGAACTTCAACAACAATTCCAACAACACTGACACCGACAACAACATCATCAACAACAAAAAGAACAGCAAGGAACTCAAAAAATAAAAAAAAGAAGAAAATAGCCAACAAATCTTGGTCAAGTACCCCCCCCCCCCCCCCCCCCCCCCCCTTAAAATCAAACAGGGCTGCAGCGCTGACAATGATGAAGAAAGCAAAGAAATCGACGAACAGGAAACTGCAAGGCACGAGAGGAGAATGACAGAACGACCAAAAAAATAGTGGGGGAAAAATCACCAAGATGGAAACAAAAACATCTAAAGCAACCAAGATGAAGAAGAAAAAAGCATTCAACAACAACATTCAACAGCAACAACATCACAACATTCAAGAAGAAGAAGAACAAGAAGAAGCAAAAGAAGAAGAATTGCAAAGAAGAAGAAGGAGGAGGAGGAGAATTGCAAAGAAGAAGAAGAAGAAGAAGAAGAAGAAGAAGAAGAAGAAGAAAGAAGAAAGTACAGCAGATGAAGACAAGCTGTGAAGAAGGGA
>JASPKP010009280.1:0-10547 GCA_030674155.1 Stramonita haemastoma
ATAGTTATTTTTTGAGTGTTTGACGACGACGACGACGACACGACGACGACACGACGACAAGAAGAAGAAGAAATGATGATGAAAAAAAAAAAAAAAAAAGG
Organism: Stramonita haemastoma; assembly: GCA_030674155.1. NCBI lineage: Eukaryota > Metazoa > Mollusca > Gastropoda > Neogastropoda > Muricidae > Stramonita > Stramonita haemastoma. Next base: position 102 of record JASPKP010009280.1, read on the forward strand.
GAGAAGAAGAAGAAGAAAGAAGAAGAAGAAGAAAAGAAGAAGAGAAGAAAAGAAGAAGAAGAAGAAAAAGAAAAAAAAGAAAAAAAAAAAGAAGAAGAAGAAGAAAAAAGAAGAAAAAGAAAAAAAGAGAAGAAGAAGAAGAAGAAGGAGGAGGAGGGGAGGAGGAGGAGAGGAGGAGGAGGAGGAGGAGGAGGAAAAGAAAAAGAAAAGAAGAAGAAAAGAAGAAGAAACAAGAACAAGAAGGAGAAGGAAATTTTTAATTTTTCTTTTTTATCGAGGATAATGGAATAAGCACTCATTTTTTTTTTTTTTTTTTTTACATCCAGCCCCGCTGTCTGCATATATTTTGTAAATTTGTCAAGGGTTTTTCCATTGGCACCACAATTGCCTACTATTACGAAAGGCGGAACGGATTTAACGGGTGAGTAAGGTTTCGCACACTGGGTCGGTTTATAGTCAAAATTTCTGAAGGAGAAGGAAAGGAGGAGGAAGAAGAAAGAAGAAGAAGAAGAAAAGAAAGAAAAAAGGGAAGAAGAAAAAAGAAGAAGGAAGAAAAAGAAGAAAAAGAAGAAGAAGAAAAAAAAGAAAAGAAAAAAGAAGAAGAAAAAAGAAGAAAAAAGAAGATTGATGAGATGATGATGATGATGATGATCCCAATACAGCCTGTAGATTGGCAGGACTATAAATTTAGTGATCTTTTATAGTTCACTCTGCATTCAGCCCCTCCCTCCCCCCTCAACCATCCACTCTCCCCCCCCCCCCCCCCCCCCGCCCCCCCCACTTTTCTGGTGTCTCCATCCTCCCTAACGTAAGCGAAAAAAAACTAATGGATATATATATATATATATATTTATATAATTTTATATATATATATAATTATATATATATAATATACATACCGTAAAATCCCTAGCATAAGCCCCCCATCTAGCAAACCCCCAACCCCCCACTGGGGGCCAAAAGTTGTGCACAGGGGTAACTACCTAGCAAACGCCCACCCTGCTTTTTAAAAGGACTATGCTCACTTTCCACTAGATTTGTGCAGACTTTTCTAAAAGTCATCTTTCCCCCCCTTCTTTACTTTTTCGTGTTTTTTTCCCTTTTTTTTATTTTGTGTCCCCTCTCCTTAAATAATAAAATAATACTGGAATTTTTTATAGCGCTATATCTTGTAAAAACAAATCAAAGGCTTCATTCGGCCAAACAACACACAACAACAACAATTTTAATTTTAAAACAAATTTCGAATGTACACACACACACAACCCGCACGCAAGCACCAGCACGCCCTGCGAAACACAAACACCTACAAACGTTTCATCACTTTGGCAGGTGGATGTTAAGGCAGGGACAGGTAAGGAGGGAAAAGCGGAAGAGAAAACTTGGGTTTTAAACTCCCTCCCATCCCCAACAAAGTGAATTAAAATTACGTCATGCTTCTTCCACGGTCTTTTGTCTGTCAGTGACTACTGGTACTTGACGATGCTTCCTGAGGCCGAAGTTTGGTTCTTAAATTTCTCTCGGGTCCAATTTTTGGGCCAAAATGCCAAGCGAACAGTCTTACACTGTATCTTTCAAATAAAGCCCTCCAGTATCTGGATAACGAAGCAGGTGGGAATGTTTCGGAGTGTGCCGTGAATTTTCTGTGGATAAGAAGAGGATCAGGGAATGGAGTGAAAACAGAGATAGACTTGAACAGCAGTACGGAAAAGACAAACAAAGACGGAAAACTGTCAAAAGGACCAGAAGTTTAGATCTGAACATGTCGACCAAGGTGTGCTGCATTATCTGAAAACGAAAGATCTGAAGGCAGGGTATTGCAAAACAAGGACCTACAACGGAAAGCGATGGAAAAACTCGTTGGCCTTCTTTGCCTCAAAGTCCTTTTTTTTCTTTTTTCTTCACTTCTACTCACACGACCTAACTTACATGCTTTCGTTTACTTTGTGCAAAGGGGTCGATCCCTAGCTAACGCCCACCCCCATAGCATATTATATATATATATATTATATATATATATATAATATATATATATATAATATATTATAATATATATATGCTAACGCATAATATATATATATATATATATGCTAACGCATATATATATATAATATATATATATATATATATATATATATATAATATATATAATAATATTATATATCTGAAAAAATAACAATATAAGATAGAATGAAAAACAGCATCAATATATCTGAATAAATCATCATTTCCCAGGCCATGTCAATACAAGCACCCATTAATTTCACTTATGGCAAGTGTCTAGCTATGTAACGGTTTTGTAGCGCACACCGAAATGCACTTTCTAAGGAATATCTGAACAGAACCAAACAACCCGAAAAAATACAATATCGAGTTCAAGAAAAATGAAAAAGCTTGAAAAACTCAGGTTTAAAAACAAACAAATTTATCACAAAAACAAAAACAAAAACAAACAAATACATACTCGTTTCAAATCGTAAGCTCAAAGACAGAAGGGAGAAAACAGGACAAAAAAGACGAGCCGAAACAAAAAGATACGTCAATTTAAAAAGAAAAAAAAAAAACACACTTAACATGTCTAAGGTTAGAAACAAACAAATAAAGGCAAAACAAACAAACAAACAGTAAAAGGGAAGGGAGAAGAGAGAGAGAGAGAGAGGGAGAGAGAGGAGTAGAGAGAGAGAGAGAGAGAGGAGAGAGAGAGAGAGAGAGAGAGAGAGGGGCAGACAGACAGACAACAGACAGACAGACAGACAGACAGACAAGCAGACGACAACCAGACAGACAGACAGACAGACAGACAGAGAGACGAGCTTAACAAAATGGATGTCCAGTTAACCCCCCCAACCCCCCCTGCCCACCTTCGTACCACCCCCCCCCCCCCCCCCCAAAAAAAAAAAAAAAAAAAAAAAAAAAAAAAAAAACCTGAAAGATTTGGAGGTTTTAAAAAAACACACAACTGACCAAGACAAACAAAAGAAACACAAACAAACCCCTAAAAGGGTTTTGAATCGTAAGCCCAAAGTAGGAAGAAGGAAACGACAAAAAAGATGGACTGTAATAAAAAAAAAGGTAATAATTTTAACCCCCAAAATTTTAAAAGGGTGGGAGGTTTAAAAAATACAAAAACAGACAAAAAAAAAACAAAAACGTTCATGAATCGTAAGCTCAGAGTTAAAAGGGGGGGGGGGGGGGGGGGGGGGGGGGGGGGGAGGGAACAAATACAAAAAAAAAACAAAAAAAAAAACAGCCCAAAAAAAAAAAAAACACGGGATGTTGCGAATTAAAATTGGGGAAAAAAAGCTTGAAAAAATCAATGTTAAAGACACAAAAAGCAACAACAAAAACAAACAAACAAAACAACAAAACGTTCGTAATCGTAAATTCAGAGAAAACGGGAAGAAAAATGATGAAAAAAAAGGGCTGAAAAAAAAAGGTATGTCAAGAAAAAAAAAAAAGTTCGAACAATCTCATTTAAAAAAACAAACAAAAAGAAAAAAAACAAACCAACCAACAAAAAAAAATCGATCGTAAATCGGGGAAAATTTAAGGAAACAAGCAAAAAAAATCGATAAAACAAACACCACAACCCCCCCCCCCCCCCCCCCACCCCCCCACACACACACACATGTATCAATGTATTTGTCAAGCTTTTTTTTTTGTTCGGGGCGGGGAAATGTATTACTTTTCCCAAATTCTGGCACATGGTTTCATTTATCCAAATGATGCGTCTCTCTCCTCTCTCTCTCTCTCTCCCTTTTTCCCTCTTCTTCCCTTTCTCCCCTCCCCCTCTCTCTCCTCTCCTCTCTCTCCCCTTTCTCCCCTCTTTGCTCTCTCCCCTGTTTAAAAATTAAAAAATAATAAAAAATTTTAAATATTATATATTTTAAAAAATATTTTTTAAATTTTTATAATTTATATTGTGTTTTTATAATATATAAATATATATATATATATATATATATATATATATTATATATATTTGGGTGTGTGTGTGTGGTGTGTGTTGCCGTATGGCTGTGGGGTCTGTTTGGTCGTATGTCTCTGTTGTGTATTACTAAAAATTTTACAATTGTTCTATACGCCTGTCAAAAATGCACACGTGTACCCCATATTCCTCTACTCATGGATAGGCCCGAATAAACGAGACCCCTTAGCTGCGCAAAGCCGCCTCCTTTTTCATATAGAAATTTCGCTATAACGGCTCTGGCTTTGAATAAAACCCCTAGGTTTTTCTGCACCCTTCCGCTTTTCATCCGGGGAATTTTTTAAAATCCCTTGATTTGATGGATTCCTTCTCTAGTTTTTAGCCCTTAGGTCCCCCAGCAAATAAACATTGCCAAGTGTTATCGTTATTTTTTTAACAAAATTGGAGCAAACGATAAAAAGGTGCAAATGAAGCAAAAAAGAGGGACGGAAGTGGGAGGGAAAAATTTGGGGAAATTTGGGAATGGGTGACACGTTATGTTATTCTAATCATCTCCCGCTGAAACCCCCTGAAAGTCCTCTCGAGCAAGCACTTGCCGCCCTTGCTGTTTTGTTCGTTTTCAGAGAGAAATCCTTAAGAGTTCTAAACCCCGGGCCAACTTACCAGTTAAATTCCCTTGGGTTTTAAAAAAAAAAAATTTGTGCATAAACCCTCTGCCCTCCCCTTTTAGGCTTGTAAAAATTTTAACCTGAAAAAACCACGTAAGGGGGGGAAATCTGAACACATGCACCCTCACTACAACAAAGATTTAAAAGGGGAATTCCTTTTTTTTAAACAAATGTTGGGAAACTTGAAAAAGAAAACTCAAAAACTACTCATCAAAAAAATTTTTTTTTCTCCAAAAGGGATTTAATAAATAAAAAAATATAATAACTATTGGGGAAAGACAAAAAAATAAAGTCAGCCACATATGATTATGCTGATAAATTTGGTCACACCCATATAATTATAATCATGATTGACTTCAATTTGTTCTCCTTTTAAAAATTTTTCCCCTTTACGGGGTTTAAACCCCCCAAAAACCATTTTCATCATCACATTTGAAAAGAAAAATTTAGAAAATCTAAAAAGGTTTAGTGCGCCGATGTTTACACACAAAAATGCGTAAAAAACCCTTTCTTTTTGAAAACCTCAGCTAAACCACGCAGCCTAACCTTTTCAAACAACAAACAAAAGGCCCTCCAAGGGCACCTTCCGGAAGACCTCCTGTCGAATTGCATTCTGGGGTTTCGATATGAAAGTGAAATTTTGACCCACACGGGGGGTGGGTCTTTGGGTTGGGTTAGTAGGGCATGGTGATTCAGACAGCCCATTGTTATGCTTTTGTTTAAGATAAATAAAAACACGATATACCAATTAGGGAAGGACAAAATTTAAAATTTAAAGAACTGCATAAATAAAAATACCCTGGGGTGGTGAGCGGGGGGGGGGGGAAAAGGGGGGGGGGCTGTCGGTATACACACAACCCCCCTTTTTGGTGAAATTCTGTGCTAGAAATTTCCGCATTTTAACTCACCCCTCTTTGTCTTGCCTTGTTCCTTTTTTTTTTTTTACACCCCCTTTTGTCTATTTCTGCCTTCCTTTCTTCTCCGGCTTCTTTCCTCCCAAAGACTTCAAAAATAACAATTTTTTTAGGCCAAAATTGGTGCTGACTTGTTGTTTTGTTTGTTTGTTTTTATTTTGTTTTTTTTTTGGGGGGGGCCCCTTAGCCCCAAAAAACTCTTAAAAAACCCGGGGAACTTTTTCCAAAAAAAAAAATTAAAATCTGAAAGTGGATATGGGGGCCTATATGGGGGGCGGGTTTGAAAACAAAGTCAAAAAAACGCAAACCTCTCATCCCTTTTGCCGTTTCAAAACTTTCAATACAGGGTTTTTCCCGGGGAGGAAAGGGAAGACAAAAAGTGCACATTCTGGGTCCCTCAGGGGGTTTAAACTAGGGAACGCACAAAGACATTAACAACAACGACAACTTTTTAATTTTATTTTTACAAACTAAAAGAAGAAAGAAAAAAGAAAATCCATTCAGAAAAAAAAAAATGAAGTAGTTTTTACTGTTAAAAACGCAGCAAAAATCGGGCAATCGCAAAAAATCTATCGCCCAGGAGGACAACAAGGGGAAATGTTAATTGTATAAAATCATTATTTTCCCCTAACGTCGGGTTTTGACTCACCCCCTGAATCCCATAATTTTCCAACACGCATACGACTTCCCCCGTGTTCTCTTCTCTGTCTGTCTGTCTTCTGTCTCCCCCCCTTCTCTCTGTTGGTCGTGTCTGTCTGTCTGTCTGTCTGTCTGCCTTGTCTGTCTGTCTGTCTGTCTTCTGTCTTCTTTTGGTCTCTCTCTCTCTCTTTTTTTCTTATCACATTTTTTTCCCAAAGGGAAACAAAATTTAATGACCTGATTTTCTTTCTCTTTCTCTTTTTCTCTCTCCCCATTGTCTCTCTCTGTCTCCCACTCTGTCTCTCGGGGTCTCTCCGTGCCCCCTTTTTTGTCTCTTTTTTGGGGGTTGGTGTGGGGGGTGGGGGGGGTCTTTCTCTCGTTCCGCCCTCACCCGTCTCACTCTGTCTCTATCTGTCTGTCTGTCTTTTCTTTTTGTTTTTTCTTTTCTGTCTGTCTGTCTGTCTGTTTTCCCCTTTTTTGTCTGTCTGTTCTTTTTGTTGTCTGTCTGTCTCTCTCTCTCCTCTCTCTCTCCCCCTCTTTTCCTTCTCTCTCTCTCTCTCTCTCTCCCCTCTCTCTCTCCCCTCTCTCTCTCTCTCTTTTTTCCCCTCTCTCTCTCTCTGTGCATTCCCTTTAAAGGGGGGAAGTGTACAGTGTAAAAATCTTCTCCATGTTTTTTTTTATGGGGGAGGTCTGCCCACTGGTCTCAACCGACATACCCCCGACATCAAGGAGCGCTTTTTTATATTGCACGGGGTTAAAAAGCTGGTATTTCCCTTTTTTCCCAATATACTGAATTGAGGGGGATCCATCAATCTCAAATGACTTTGACCCGTTAAAAAAAAATTTAATTTAAAATTTTAAAATATTTTTTAAAAAAAAACAATTTTTTTTTTTTTTTTTGGGGAAAAAATTTTAAAAAAAGGGATACCACGAAAAAAAAAAAGCCGCTATAATTACATAAAGTTAAAATAAGAAAAAATCACCGCACCCCTTCCCCCCCACGGGGAAAAATTCGCCCGTGGGGGGGCCCCGGTTGGGTCCGGCTTGTCCCTCGGTTTGTCTCTCTCAAAAAAAAAAATTATAACTCTGTCGAAAAAAAGTTTTAAAACCCCCTTTTTCCCCCAATACAAACCCTTTTTAAAAATCTTTCCCCCCCCCCTTTTTTCCCCCTTTTTTTCTCAGCCAAAGAAAGGAAGCCCAGCTTTGTTTTTTTAAAATCTCATGTCTAATGCCGTTTTTAAGGACCCATTTTTTTTGGCATTCAGCTTGCACTTACAAACGCTGAATTTAATAACTATAAAACAAAAAATATAAAAAATGAAAAAAAGGGCAACGAGCGACAGGTTTTAAGAAAACCCAAAAAGGGAAAAAACGCGGGAGACCCCCAGCCCAAAACCCGCAAAAACCAAAACCCCCCAACCCACCCCAAAACCACGGAATTAGGCAGGGGCAAGGTCTGACTAAAGTTGAGGGGGGGAAAATTTAAAAATCCCGCACCCCAAATTTCCCACCAGACCAGAAGGGGAGATTCGAACCACTCCTAAAACCCCCCGGGGGACTGAAGTCAAACGGCATTGTCCCATCACTAAAACCCTTTAAAAAAAAAATTTTTAAAAATTTTAAGTCTGCAAAAAAAAAAAGTTTAACAAAACGGGGGTTTTCCCCAAAGTAGCATAACCTTACTAGTTTTTAACCCAAAAAAAAAAAAAAAAAAAAAGTTTAAAACCCATAAAAACTTTAATTCATAAACGGGAAAAAAGGGAAAAACGTCAGCAGCATTGTTTTTTTTTTCCCTCATGTCATATGATGTCCTTTTTTTTGGGGCCCCATGTTTTTTCGCATTCACCCTTTGGGCTTGCACTCTATAACCTGGGGTATTAAAAAAAGCTAAAAACAGACCAAAAAAAAAAAAAAAAAGGTGAAATATGAAGAAAAAACTGATGGGTTTGTGACATTTTGTTGCGTTAAGATAAAACCAAAAGGGGAAAAAAAAGCTCTAAATTTTTATTACTCCCCCCATTGTCCGAAAATTTCCCCCGCAATGGAGGGGGGGTTCTCTCCCATATATGCTCACTCCAAACCCAAAAACCCCCCTTTTTTTTTTGTGTCACACACACACACACACACACCACACACAAAAAAAATAAAAATATATATATAAAAATATATATTTTATATATTTATAAAATTTAAATCCAAAAAAAACATGACCTCAGTTTTTTGGTAATTATTATCTATTTTCCCCTTGGGGGTTGCACAAAGATTAAGAAAAATCAAAGGGGAAAAAAATTTTTTTTTTTTTCCCTCGTGTGAACATGAAAACCCTTTTGGGGCGGTTGGGGTCGGTCCCTTTTTTTTTTCTCTTTTTTCTCTCTTTTTCGTTTTATTAAAAAAAAACCACTTTGCCACGTAGCAAATCAAGGTAATCGGAAAAAGCTTTTTTCACAAACAAAAAAAAAAAAGGGTTTTTTTTTTTTTTTTTTTTTTTTCTCCTTCATTTTTTGACATTTCTTTTTCGCTCTTCTTACGACGCCCGTTCTGTTAGTCTCGCTGCCCCCCCCAAACCATACCCGGGGTTTCCTTTTTTTAAAAAAATTTAAAAAAAAAAAAAAAAAATATAAAATATATATATTAATATATAAATATTATATATTTTATATAAAAAAATTTTTAATATATATATATATATAAAATTAAAAATTTAAATTTTTTTAATTTTTCATGTTTTTAAACAAGCTGGGGTGTAAAACCCCTCCGCCCCAACCATACCCGGGGTTTTTCCCGTTTATCAAAGTCGCATGTTGGGGGTTTTCCCCAAACCACAGGGACCTATCTATTCGGGCCCCCTATGGGGCCCCAAGCCCCAAATTTGGGGCCCGCACTGCGGAGTCCCTTGGTTTTCAAATGGGGCTTGGTCTGCTGTTTCCTATTATGTTTTTTTGTTGTGGTGTTTTTGGGGTTTTTGGTTTTTTGTGAGTATGTGGGTATCATGTTACTTTTAAACGTGCTTTTGTTTTTTGGGGGGTGTGGGGTTTTGTGTGTTGTTGGTTTGGGGGGTTTTTTGGGGGGTGCTTGCGCGCGGCGTGTTGTTCGTGTTTTCATGGTATTCTTTTGGGGCAAATGCTGCGAGCTTTTTTAAAGCGTGTAAGTACCCTTTTGGGGGTTTTTTTTACATGGTCCCCAAAAAATGCCCACACTTACCATGGGAAATCCGACTTTTTTGTGAAAATACAATCGTGGGAAGCAGAGGGGGGGAAAAATTTTTTTAAAGATTTAATGAAAAAAACAAAATTACCAACCAAACAATACATTTTTTTTTTAAATTTCTAGTTCACTGTTACAATTCCTTACTGACCACACGGCGAAAAACCCTGAGACAAAGAGAGAAGAGAGGGGGGAAGAGAGAGAGAGAGAGAGGAGAGAGAGAGAAGGAGAGAGAGAGAAAAGAGAGAGAGAGAGAGGGGAAGAGAGAGAGAAAAGAGAGAGAAGAAAAAAAAAAAGAAGGGAAAAAGAAAACAGACAGACAGACCAGACAGACAGACAAAAAGACAGAAACAGACAACAGACGGCAGACAGACAGAAAGAGACAGACAGAGACAAAACCCAAAAGAGACAGAAAAAACAGAGAAAAAGAAGAAAAGGGGGAGAAAAAAGACAGAACAGAAGAGAAGGGTAAAAGAGATACGAACAACCGGGGGAAAAAGAGAATAGAAAGAACAGAGTATAAGGGTTGAGAGAAAGACAGAGAAAAAGCCAGAGGGGAAAGGGGGGGGAGAGAAGGAAGAGAGAAAGAAAAAAAAGAAAAGGGGGGGAGATATAATTTTTAAAAAAACAGGAACAGAGAACAGAGATGGGGCCCCTTTTTTTCTCACAAAGGGGGACTTTTCATCTCAACCCTGGGGCAGAAGAAAAGACACGCGTCAAAAACCCCCCATTCAGGGGGTTCGACTTGATCACAGTGCCCCCTCCACCAAACACGAAAAAAACCCGGCACCCCGAGCCATCACACACACACACAAAACCCCCCAACACACCACACACACACACCACCCGCAAAACCCCCCACACACACACAAAACACACACACACATACTACACCATACACACCAACACACAACAAAAACACACAACACAACACAACACAACCCCAAACACACCACACACACACCACACACCCCCACACACCCCTCGATAACAATTTTTGGAAGGCCTTTTAAAAGAACCCTCTCTCTCTCTCTCTCCTCTCCTCTCTCCTCTCCTCCTCTCTCTCCTCCCACTCTCTCTCCTCTCTTCTCTC
>JASPKP010000927.1:25000-30000 GCA_030674155.1 Stramonita haemastoma
ACATCCTCAATGCTGTCATTGCCCCTAGCAACAGAAAACTACAGCGGGCATGTGACAGCATGGGGGTGAAGTACATCAACCATTCAACAGTCTTCACCACAACCAGTGGAGCGCCTCGGTTGGCCCTGTACGGTGACGCAACCCACCCCTCAAGGAAAGGCACGGCAAGACTGGCTCTCAACCTGTTTCCACCTAGGCCGGAAACTTCAGGCAGAGGAGCAGGGCAACGGAGAAGCCAGCTGGACAGTGGGAAAACATCTCTACTACCCCGTCCTCCCTTACCACATCTGTCCCACCCCCAGCCTGCCCAACTAGGCCTATGCCCTAACAACCCCCCCTCCTCCCACATCCCACCCTCCTCCCACATCCCACCACGGGGTCGCAACCAATACCATCATAGGCCTACCAGCGGCCAGAACTCGTTGCCTCGACCACAGGCCTCCTCTGCCCCCCCAAAAAGTCGCTCTGCCCCTCTCCCCCTCACTCCCTCATAGTCACTCCTCCCCTCCCCTTTCCCAGAGCTCTGATCAGGATCAATATGACGATAGTTTCCCTCCCTTACCAAGCTCTAGGAATTTATCCAAATCATCGTACTTACCAAGTAATCCAGATACCCCTCCCACCCCTCCCTCTAATCAACCTCCCTTCTCCAATCCATTGCATAACAAATCGGAAGACCCTTTTTCCAAGACCCAAGATTTTCAAATGTGGTACCAAAATTTCTCTTCCAAAAGACCCCCTTATCCATGGTATTCAATGATGTACCCTCCCCCTCCACCTTGGCCCTTCTTTATGCCTCCCCTCCCTCCCCCCAAATATATGCAGTCCCGGCCTTAGGACTTTCTGGACAAGAAAGACATGCGACAGACATAAGCTACTACTCTATGTTTGTTTATGGTTTTGTTTTGCCTTAAGTTTACTTTAAAATGATATTTTATATGTATGTACATGTATGTTAGACTTTTGTGTATGTATGTGTGTGTATGCGCGCGCGCCTGTGGTGTGTGTGTGTGTGTGTGTGTGTGTGTGTGTGTGTGTGTGTGTGTGTGTGTGTGTGTGTGTGTGTGTGTGTGTGTGTGTGTGTGCGCGTATATGCCGTGTGTGTGTGTGTGTGTGTGTGTGTGTATGTGTGTGTGTGTGTGTGTGTGCGCGTGCCTCATGAGTGTGTGCCTCATGTGTGTGTGTGTGTGTGTGTGTGTGTGTGTGTGTGTGTGTGTGTGTGTGTGTGTATGTGTATGTGTGTGTGTGTGTGCAGCGTGTGTGTGCAGCGTGTGTATATGTATGTGTATTGTCGAGTGAACGCGCGCTTGTGTGTGTGTGTGTGTGTGTGTGTGTGTGTGTGTGTGTGTGTGTGTGTGTGTGTGTGTGTGTGTGTGTGTGTGTGTGTTTGTGTGTGTGTTGTGTGTGTGTGTGTGTGTGTGTGTGTGTGTGTGTGTGTGTGTGCGCGAACGTATCAGTGTTTTTGTGTGTTTTACGTTTAGAGCGAATATATGTGTGCGTGCATGTGTGCATGTATGTGTTGAGTGTGTGTGTGTGTGTCTGTGGGGGGGGGGGTATGTCTGTAGGTGTGCATATAAACTACCTGTAGAAATTAACCTTTTTACCTTGATGAATACCTCTGTGGACCTGGTGCCGGCAAATGAAACATTAAGAATTGTCAGAAAACATTCAACACTATACCTACAGTGCTGAAAAACGCTGTGCTGAAATGACTTATGTTATTAGTACTAAACGGTGCTTTTTTGGAACAATCTAGATTGTGAATGCATTCAGTGACAGTTTTGGATCGATTACGATTGTGAATGTATCTAGATTGTAATTGCATTTAGTGACACCTGTGCTATAACTCCTGTGCTATTTAGTGACAGTTTTGGAACGTCTAGATTTTGTGAATGCGTCTAGATTGTGAATGCCTTTAGTGACTCTTGTGCTGTGTTTTGCAAACCTACAAACTGAAGGTTATCCAAGTTAGGGGATGTGTTTTGTGATTCCCATGCTGTGTTTTGCAAACCTGCAAACTGAATTATTCTGAAGTTATTCACAACCGTGGATGTGTTTACTGACTTCTGTGCTGTGTTGTGCTAACCTTCAAATTGAAGAGTCTAATTTTGAAATGGACAAAGACAGATGGAAGGGACACAACAGTGGATTTTAAATTAAAAAAATATATATATGGTTTTTGTTGGGTTTTTTTTTTTCTCCCTTGGATATTGGAAAACAGCATAAACATTTCTCTGCGTGTTGTGTTTCCTGCAGAAAGTGTTCCAGAAGACTGATTTGATTACCTAACAATATTCCTAGACCTGAGGATATTGTGTATACCTGATAACTGTTTTAGGATATAATATATCTCAACTGGTAACAGTTAAAGCAAGGCTTTTATTAGTACTATATTTGCTCCTTTTAATTTGTGCAGAAAAAACTGATATAGTTTTTGTATTGCATATTCACTTATTATCCATTCCATTGTATTTACTTGATCAGTTTAAGTTGATAGATATTGTTTCCTCAAACCGTTTAGAATCATTTGGGTTTTAGTGATCATTATTATTACTTTTTATTATTTTTTTCTTGTTCTCCTTCTTCTTCTCTACCTTTTCAGCAACATGGCTCCCTGTCAGAAAACCTGGCCACAAAAAGATGGACTACGTATTGGTCATTTAAACATTAACAGCATTTTAAACAAGCTAGCTGATGTACATAGTATCCTACACAACTCAAATAAACCATTTCATTTATTTGGATTTACAGAATCCAGACTTTCCAGTTTGGTATCTGATAAAGAAATCCAAATACCTGGGTTTAGAGCAATCCGTAAAGACCCCTCTTCCTCCAAAACAACAGGAATAGTTGTATATATAAATGAATCCATAAATTTTAAACGTATTCACCATCTTGAAACCCAACAAGTAGAGTCTCTATGGCTAGAAATACAACTCAAACGAAGTAAACCCATTATTGTCGGATTTATATACAGAAATCCCTCTGAGAGAATTGATTGGGTTGATAGATTTTCCATAATGATGGATACAGCATCTTTGGATGCTAAAGAACTTTTACTATTGGGAGATTTTAACATGAATCTACTTAAACCCCACCCTTTGTGGATAAACAAATTAAATTCCTATAATCTCTCGCAAATTATTGACACACCAACGCGCTTAACCTCCTCCAGTGCAACTCTCATTGACCATGTATATGTAACTAATAAGCAAAATATCAAAGAAATATGTGTTCCTAACTGTGGCTGCAGTGATCACCTTCCTATCTGTTTCACATGGAACAAAAAAGGAATAAAAATTCCCATAGCTGGTCACAAGGAAGTCACTTATAGATCATTTGTTAAATTTGATGAAAATAAATTTCTTGCTGACTTGCTAAATTCCTCAATTAATCATGTTTACAACTTTACAGACCCAGAGAAAGCTATATATTTTTGGCTAGAAACATTTAACTCAGTCTATGATAAACATGCTCCTTTCAAAACCCGAAGAGTGAAGCACGCAACACAGCCTAAATGGATGACAACTGAGATTCTAAAAGAAACTTATTTAAGAGATGATCTATTAAAAGCAGGAAAAATAGGAGAATTTAAAGAACAAAGAAACAAAGTAAACTCATTAAAACGTAAAGCCAAACAAAAATATTTCCAAAATCTTGCCTCATCGAAACACAATCCTAAAGCTGTTTGGCAGGCTATCAATCAATTAACCAATAAATACCCAACTCAACCCATTGCTAATAAAATTTCCCCAGATGATCTCAACATTTATTTTACCACCATAGCTGAAACAGTTATAAAACAAGATGAGACAGAATTAAACTCCTTAGAAGAGCTAAAAAGCTTTTGCTCATCAAAAAACATTAAATCAAAATTAAAAATCCCTTTCATAAGTGTTTCTGAAGTGTTCAGATATCTAAATAGCTTGAAACAAAATAGTAGTAGAGGACCAGATGGTATTGACAGTAAAATTCTCAAGTTAGCAGCTCCAATCATCTCTGACACATTAACTTATATTTATAATTTATGCATTGAAAAATGCTATTTTCCAACACAGTTTAAAATAGCTAAAGTAATTCCTCTCTTTAAAAGTGGAGACCATTCAAAGTCTTGTAATTACAGACCTATTTCTAATTTATCAATACTATCAAAACCGTTGGAAAAAACACATTCATAGACACATTTATCACCATCTTGAGATTCACAATCTTCTAAACAAGAATCAATCGGGTTTCAGAAAAAGTCATTCTTGTCACACTGCTCTTACGAACCTAGTTGAAAGTTGGCTAACTAATTTAAATGACAACAGGTTCTGTGGTGCCCTTTTTGTTGATTTTGCAAAAGCTTTTGATGTAATTGATCATAAGCTTTTATGTAAGAAGCTGTCATTGTATGGGATATCAGATAATGTCCTACAACTGTTGAAATCCTTTCTTGGAAACAGACAGCAATATGTGTGTATCAATAATTCCAAGTCCTGTACATTACCAGTCAAATATGGTGTCCCCCAAGGCTCAATACTAGGCCCACTTCTATTTTGTATATATGTCAATGACCTTCCACTCCATATCAAAGACCCATGTCAGCTTTTTTGTGATGATACAACAATACATACTAGTCACACCAACATAGATAGAATATCAGTTTCATTACAAAAAAGTATTGACTCTCTTGAGAAATGGTGTCAACAAAACCATATGTCCCTCAATCCACAAAAAACCAAACTAATGCTTATCACCACAAGACAAAAAAGACAAAATCTGACAACTCCACTCCCCCCTGTATTCATAAACAAAACCCTAGTTGAAGAAGTGGACAATCACAAAGTCCTAGGTATTACAATAGACAATAATCTCTCATGGACAGCACATGTAACCAAATTAAGCAACACTGTGTCCACACAAGTCTACCAGCTTTGTAGAATAAAACACTTCTTAAACTTACATGCTAGAAAAACTTTTTTTACAGGCTTATATTTTATCATCAATTAATTATTGCT
>JASPKP010009281.1:5000-10545 GCA_030674155.1 Stramonita haemastoma
CACAAAACCCACAAGTATCCAGAAACGAAATAGATTGATTCAGTTACAAATCATTCGAACAGGATCTTCTCAATTACTTAATCTAACACCATTCTTCTGAAGGTAGAAATGACTAGTCTGTCTGGGTCATAAATATAATCAGGGACTGAATTCAATTTCTCTGCGACGAAACATTGAGACACACTCTGACACCCACTTTCTCTTTTAAAGATTTAAGAGCATAATCAGAGGGAACATGGTAGGGGGGGGGATGGAAGTGGGGGTGGTTCATTTAAAGATTGAGATGACAGTAAAATTGTTGGCAGCCTACAGTCTCGAAAGACTATGGAGTTGTGCTCTAGGTGTTAATTCTGGTACAGTGTCGGTTGTGGCTGGCCAGTCCGACACGGGAATGACAGACAGTCCCTATGGCAGAGGGCACAGATGAAGTCTGACGCTGGTCTGTCTGCCTGGGCTGCAGCCTTTCTTCTTATTCTCTTTCAAGGTTAGTTTCCCGTGGGAATGCTGGGGGATTGTCAGTACTAATAATATCCTTACCTTCTGGAAATTTTGTGCTTGGAAATCCCTCTTTTTCTATCCCTTTCTTTTCGTCTGCTTGTTCCTTTTCTATTTGTCACCACCTCGTCTATTACTGTCTTCCAGGTCTTTTCTCTTGCCATTATTTCCAGAAAGACTTAAACGATGTCCTCTTCCATGCCGAAGTCGGATGCACTGGGCCTGACCTGTCAGGTGTTTAACGGCAGACCAAAGCATTTTTGCGCAGACGACAGATAACAACAGTTGCTGTCTGAGCGTTTGATGAAGCGTTCGAAATGGAAGTTTCAAAATTAGAATCAATATTGCCTCGTGGACTGCAACAACCTCTATGACTAATGTAGGGATGGGGGGCATAGCCTACTAAAGCTGTAAAGTCAAGGTATTGCAGTTTACATCCTGGTACTGCAAAAAAGTAAGGAAAAGTTAAATTGGCAACAAGTTTGTGGGAAGACTGGTTCGAATCTGTTTTTTCGAAATAGCACCTGGGGCCAAACCATGAATAACAATGGTGTGTTTCCAAGTTTAGATTTTTCTTCTTCGACCAGAACTTGGTGTAGTAAAGTCCCACCTTCCACCAGCTGTTTTTGCCTCTGGTATTTTTTTGGGGGGTGGGGGATAGTTAAGTTGAGCGCTCGCTTTCCCCACGTCAAAGTTAAGCAGCATCGAGCGTGGTTACCAAGTGGATGGGTGACCGTTTGCACACAATGGCTTCAGTATAGTCCCCCCAGTTCACCCAGGTGTAAATAGGTACCTGCCCTCTTTATGGTCAGGGAAGGTAAAGCAGCGAAGGAGAGGAGATGGGTGTCGCTCTCAATGTGCTAGCTCCTAGAGAAGCTGAGGTCTTTGATGTCTTGCTCTCCTACGACCACGAAGGTTATGGGACGCCTTTACCTTACATTTAGCTACTTTTCCCCAGTCAGATGTGTCACAAATTACCCACAGAAAGCTTCAAGACAGTGAAGATGGACTTGTTTCTTTAGAATATTAAAATATTTTTCTGTTATTGTCCCTGGGGTAGTAAACATGTACGTCAATGACGTAAAAATTAGTTTTATGGCATCTTATCTCTCTCTTTGTGTGTGTGTGTTTGTGTGTTTGTGTGTGCGTGAGAGAGAGAGAGAGAGAGAGAGAGAGAGAGAGAGAGAAGAGAGAGAGAGAGAGAGAGAGAGAGAGAGAGAGAGAGAGAGGAGAGAGAGAGAGATGTTATCTTTTATGTCTTTCTGACTAAAGAAGGGAAGACAATAGACCAAGAAGGAAGACAACATACAGGAAAAAGGTGACAAAAAGAGAAAAGGCTATGAAGAAACAAAGAGACGGACAGAAACGAGGAAATTCCTAGCATAAATTTTCCAGGTGTGGATGGTATTTATACTGACAGACCCCCCCCCCCCCCCCCCCCCCCTCAGGCATTCCCATGAGGCAATCTAGAGAGTGACAAAGAACAGATGGGATACTCATACTTTGTTTTCAACGAGGGCAAAATTTATACAAACTATGAACTTTATAACAACAGGCAAAAAACACTTTTCTTGCCTGCAATTTGTAAATGCATCGTCACATCTTTAGTACCAAAGCGATAATATAATGCGAAACCCTCCCCCAAAAAACACAACAACAAAGAAACAAAAACCAAACAAACTTCCAGACAATTCGATTCTACTTTTCATTCCCCTATCTGGAGATTAAAAAAACAACAACCAAAGTAATGTAAGCTCTAGCATTCAATCATTGTAACACAACCTGTAAATTATTGAAAAGGATTCATCAGAAGGAAAAAACAACCCCCAAGAACAGAAACCCCCAAATATACTATATCAATTGAGTTAGCAGACAATTCCTAAGGGACTTGATCATTCATCTCATAATACTTCTCCTCTGAAAGCAGGACTAATGCTCTGTCTGGATCATAAATCTGATCTGTGACTTCATTTCGAGACAGTCCATACTCAGAGACCCAAGTTTTCCTTCAGTGTTCTGGGACAAGATATGAAGGAGAATGGGACAAGCAAGAAGACTGGGACAAACAAGAACACTGGGACATGTATTGAAGGAGATTACACACATACATAGATACATGTATAACACATACATATTAAATGTATATATGCATAATCATGATATTGTTTATAGCCCTATCGAACAAGAAATTCGTATCAGGGCTGTCATCTCATTCAGTTTTAGTGGCTTCAGTAACTTTCAACTTCAGGTTCAAAACCAACACTTCTTAATACTTTCAAATATCTAACACCGTCCATCTGGAAAAAAAACAACATTAAATGACACAATACCTAAATTGATACATACATGGATAATACATACATACAAACATACAAACATACAAACATACAAACATACATACATACATACATACATACATACATACATACATTCATACATACATACATACATACATACATACATACATACATACATACATACATACATACATACATACATACATACATACATACATACATACATACATACATACATACATACATACATACATATATACATTCATACATACATACATACATACATACATTCATACATACATACATACATACATACATACATACATACATACATACATACATACATACATACATACATACATACATACATACATACATACATACATACATACATACGTACACACTTACATGATGCAATACATACATACATACTCATACATACATACATACATACATACATACATACATACATACATACATACATACATACATACATACATACATACATACATGTACAATACATACATAACATACATACATACATACATAACATACATCTATACATACTATACAATACATACATACATACATACATACATACATACATACATACATACATCATACATACATACATACATACATACATACATACATACATACATACATTACATACATACATACATACATACATACATACATACATACATACATACATACATACATACATACATACATACATACATACATACATACATACATACATACATACATACATACATACTACATACATACATACATACATACATACATACATACTACAATACATACATACATACATACATACATACATACATACATACATACATACATACATACATACATAACATACACATACCATACATACATACATATACATACATACATACATACATCATACATACATACATACATACATACATACAGAAACAGTATTTTCATTAATAACTGAGGCTGAGTTATTGCTAGAGGGCTGTGAACATGAAGACAATGAAATAATTTTGAATGACAGAATGAAGCTAGATAAATATGTGTGTGTATGTGTGTGTATGTCTGTGTATGTGTGCGTGCGTGTGTGTGTATGTGTATGTATGTGTGTGTATGTGTGTGTGCGTGTGTGTGTGTGTGTGCGTGTATGAGCGTGTGCGTGCGTGTGCGTCCGTGTGCATGTCTGCATGCTTGCATGTATGACAAATACTTCTTTTCATCGCGACAGCGACCTCAAACAAAAGAAAGTGAAAGTTGTACAACGATAGATTTGTAGAAGGTCGACAACTCCCTACGTAATGGTATGCATGCAACGGTTTACTTTGAAACCGCTGTTCCGTTCTACTGGTTGTTTAAACCATTTTGCTATCTGTACCCCTTTTTCCTTACTCATTGAACTTCCATGTTAATTTTTTTACCCTTGACACAACTTTAAATATGTGTGTTCTTTCCTTTTTTCTTTTTTTAAAGTTAAACAGTATTTGTTCAGCGGGGTTTGATTATATCGGGGGGTTGCCTGCCAGGACTGGCTAACTGCACTTTGGGGGCAGTTAAAAAAGATTTATGATAAATGAAAATATTTAGGCTTCTTCATAGTATTGTAGGTGCATTTGGGTGTTTTGGGGCACTTGTTCCCGCTTGGTGTCTTCTTTTGGGCCCCCCACCCCCCCCTTTTTCCTGCACCACACAACTCTCTTCCCTCTACCCCACCTCCCAGTTTTTTTGTAACAAACCCTAGATCACACCACACACACACACACACACCACCACACAACCACACCACACACTCACACATCACACAAAACCAAAAACACACAACACACATACGCGGATGCGCGCATACACACACATCACGACCTTTCACAACACATACACAACAACATACTGTGTACCCAACACACATGCACAACACACCACACCAACCCCAACAACCACACCCACACACACACACACACAAACACACACACGCACACAACCCACACACAAAAACAAAATTGTGCTGCCAAACCAAATCTTAGTACATTGAATTTTTTTTTTTTTTTAGGTTTATTTTTTACATTTTTTAACATCCAATTTTTTACACAAAATTAACGTTCCTTTCCCCCTTCCTTACCCTAACCCCCTTAAGGGCCCTAAACCCCCCAATTTTTTTTTATTTTCACCCCCTTTTTTTTTTTTTAATAAAAAATAATAATTTAATTTTAAATTTTTAATTATTTTATTATTATTTTTTTAAAATTTTAATTTTTTTTTATTTTTTTATTAAAAAAAAAAAATTTTATTTAAATTTTTTAAAAAAAAAAAAAAAAAAAAAAGGGGGGGGGAAAAAAAAAAAAAAAAAAAAAAAAAAAAAAAAAAAAAAAAAAAAAAAAAAAAAAAAAAAAAAAAAAAAAAAAAAAATTTTTATTTTTTTTTTAATTTTTTTTTTTTTTTTAAAAAATTTTTTTAAACCCAACACCCCAACTAAATTTCTTTCACCCCTTTCTCTCCCCTTTCTTCTTTCCCTCTTCCTTTTTCCCCTCCCCCCCTTTTTTCCTCCCCTTTCCCTTTTTTTTTTTTTTTTTACCCCCTTTTTTAAAACTCCCCTCCGCAATTTTAAACACCTCATTTTCTTCCCCCCAAAAAAAAAACCCCAAACCCACAAAACCCCCCAAAAAAAAAAAAACCAATTTTTTCCCCCTCCACCTCCTTTCCTTTCCTTTTCCCCTTTTTTCCCTTTTCCCCCCCTT
>JASPKP010009282.1:0-10544 GCA_030674155.1 Stramonita haemastoma
TAAAGACTGGTGACATAACATCACCCTGTAAAAACATGAAAATAAAGACTGGTGACATAACATCACCCTGTAAAAACATGAAACTAAAGAATGATGACATAACATCACCCTGTAAAAACATGAAACTAAAGAATGATGACATAACATCACCCTGTAAAAACATGAAAATAAAGAATGGTGACATAACATCACCCTGTAAAAACATGAAAATAAAGAATGGTGACATAACATCACCCTGTAAAACGTGTAACTAAACAATGGTGACATAACATCAGCCTGTAAAAACGTGTAACTAAAGAATGGTGACATAACATCACCCTGCAAAATGTGTAACTAAAGAATGGTGACATAACATCACCCTGTAAAAACATGAAAATAAAGAATGGTGACATAACATCACCCTGTAAAAACATGAAAATAAAGAATGGTGACAACACATCACCCTGTAAAAACATGAAAACAAAGAATGGTGACATAACATCACCCTGTAAAAACATGAAACTAAAGAATGGTGAAATAACATCACCCTGTAAAACGTTTAATTAAACAATGGTGACATAACATCAGCCTGTAAAAACGTGTAATTAAACAATGGTGTCATAACATCACCCTGCAAAATGTGTAACTAAAGAATGGTGACATAACATCACCCTGTAAAAACATGAAAATAAAGAATGGTGACAACACATCACCCTGTAAAAACATGAAAACAAAGAATGGTGACAACACATCACCCTGTAAAAACATGAAAACAAAGAATGGTGACATAACATCACCCTGTAAAAACATGAAACTAAAGAATGGTGACATAACATCACCCTGTAAAACGTGTAACTAATTAAAGAATGGTGACAACACATCACACTGTAAAACGGGTAACTAAAGACTGGTGACATAACATCACCCTGTAAAACGGGTAACTAAAGAATGGTGACACAACATCGCCCTATAAAACGGGTAAAGAATGGTGAAGTAACACATCACACTGTAAAACAGGTAACTAAAGACTGGTGACTTAACATCACCCTGTAAAACAGGTAACTAAAGAATGGTGACATAACACATCACCCTGTAAAACAAAGAAAGGTGACGTAACACATCACCCTGTAAAAAATGTAAGGAATGGTGATACATTACACTAAACCTTGTAACAAAAGAACGGTGACATAACATCACCTTATAAAACGGGTAAAGGATGGTGAAGTAACACATCATACTGTAAAACAGGTAACTAAAGACTGGTGACATAACATCACCCGGTAAAACGAAGTATGGTGACATAACACATCGCCCTGTAAAACAAAGAATGCTGACACAACACATCACCCTGTAAAACAAGTTAAGAATGCCGACACAACACATCAGCTTATAAAACAGGTAACTAAAGAATGGTATCACATCCTTCAGTCTGTAAAAACGTGTAAATAAAGAAGGGTAACATAACACATCCCTCAGCACTGTAAAGGTAAAACTAAAGACTGATGACATAACATCACCCTGTAAAAACAAGAAAATAAACACTGGTGACATAACATCACCCTGTAAAAACATGAAAACAAAGAATGGTGACAACACATCACCCTGTAAAACGTGTAACTAAACAATGGTGACATAACATAAACCTGTAAAAACATGAAACTTAAGAATGATGACACCTTGATTCACCTTGCCCGCAAGATGGCAACCCCGCTTGTACAGAGCCAAGTTTGTCGCATAGAAACAGGGCACAGTGTACGCAAAAACCACAACTACAACACCATCCAATAATAATTTCATACAATACCATACACCACAGTAATCTGTGGGGTCCCCTCCACACGCACAAACACAAAAAAACCGCACACACAAACAGCAGCGAACGCACGCACGTGCGCATGCATACCCACCCTCCCATGAATAAGAGCTAAAGAACTAGAAGCATTGTGACGGAAGCGCCGTTTTCGGAACCTTGCCGCCCGCGCATTTCCGCAGTTCCAGAGCCCAGGGCAGCGGGACCCTATTCTACACTATGCAGACAAACTGGACAACCATTTTTGAGGTGTGTGGCGCTGGAATTGTGGCGACACCACGGCCCGCAAGATGGCAACCCCGCTTGTAAAGAGCCAAGTTTGTCGCATAGAAACAGGGTACAGTGTACGCAAAAACAACTACTACAACACCATCCAATAATAATTTCATAGAATATCATACACCACAGTAATCTGTGGGGTCCCCTCCACACGCATAAAACACAAAAAAACCGCACTCACAAACACCAGCGAACGCACGCACGCGCACATGCATACCCACCCTCCCATGAATAAGAGCTAAAGAACTAGAAGCATTGTGACGCAAACGCCATTTTCGGGACCTTGCCGCCCGCGCTTTTCCGCAGTTCCAGAGCCCAGGGCAGCAGGACCCTATTCTACACTATGCAGACAAACTGGACAACCATTTTTGAGGTGTGTGGCGCTGGAATTGTGGCGACACCACGGCCCACAAGATGGAAACCCCGCTTGTACAGAGCCAAGTTTGTCGCATAGAAACAGAGTACAGTGTACGCAAAAACCACAACTACAACACCATCCAATAATAATTTCATAGAATATCATACACCACAGTAATCTGCCGGGTCCCCTCCACACCCGCAAACACAAAAAAACCGCACACACAAAAACCAGCAAACGAATGCACGTGCGCATGCATACCAACCCTCCCATGAATAAGAGCTAAAGAACTAGAAGCATTGTGACGCAAACGCCGTTTTCGGGACCTTGCCGCCCGCGCTTTTCCGCAGTTCCAGAGCCCAGGGCAGCACGACCCTATTCTACACTATGCAGACAAACTGGACAACCATTTTTCAGGTGTGTGGCGCTGGAATTGTGGCGACACCACGGCCCGCAAGATGGCAACCCCGCTTGTACAGAGCCAAGTTTGTCGCATAGAAACAGAGTACGGTGTACGCAAAAACCACAACTACAACACCATCCAATAATAATTTCATACAATATCATACACCACAGTAATCTGTGGGGTCCCTTCCACACGCGCAAAACACAAAAAAACCGCACACACAAACAGAAGCGAAGGCACGCACGCGCGCATGCATACCCACCCTCCCATGAATAAGAGCTAAAGAACTAGAAGCATTGTGACGCAAACGCCGTTTTCGGGACCTTGCCGCCCGCGCTTTTCCGCAGTTCCAGAGCCCAGGGCAGCAGGACCCTATTCTACACTATGCAGACAAACTGGACAACCATTTTTCAGGTGTGTGGCGCTGGAATTGTGGCGACACCACGGCCCGCAAGATGGCAACCCCGCTTGTACAGAGCCAACTTTGTGGCATAGAAACAGAGTACAGTGTACGCCAAAAACCACAACTACAACACCATCCAATAATAATTTCATACAATATCATACACCACAGTAATCTGCCGGGTCCCCTCCACACCCGCAAACACAAAAAACCGCACACACAAACAGAAGCGAACGCACGCACGCGCGCATGCATACCCACCCTCCCATGAATAAGAGCTAAAGAACTAGAAGCATTGTGACGCAAACGCCGTTTTCGGGACCTTGCCGCCCGCGCTTTTCCGCAGTTCCAGAGCCCAGGGCAGCAGGACCCTATTCTACACTATGCAGACAAACTGGACAACCATTTTTGAGGTGTGTGGCGCTGGAATTGTGGCGACACCACGGCCCGCAAGATGGCAACCCCGCTTGTACAGAGCCAAGTTTGTCGCATAGAAACAGAGTACAGTGTACGCAAAAACCACAACTACAACACCATCCAATAATAATTTCATACAATATCATACACCACAGTAATCTGCCGGGTCCCCTCCACACCCACAAACACAAAAAACCGCACACACAAACAGAAGCGAAGGCACGCACGCGCGCATGCATACCCACCCTCCCATGAATAAGAGCTAAAGAACTAGAAGCATTGTGACGCAAACGCCGTTTTCGGGACCTTGCCGCCCGCGCTTTTCCGCAGTTCCAGAGCCCAGGGCAGCAGGACCCTATTCTACACTATGCAGACAAACTGGACAACCATTTTTCAGGTGTGTGGCGCTGGAATTGTGGCGACACCACGGCCCGCAAGATGGCAACCCCGCTTGTACAGAGCCAAGTTTGTCGCATAGAAACAGAGTACAGTGTACGCAAAAACCACAACTACAACACCATCCAATAATAATTTCATACAATATCATTCACCACAGTAATCTGCCGGGTCCCCTCCACACCCGCAAACACAAAAAACCGCACACACAAACAGAAGCAAACGCACGCACGCGCGCATGCATACCCACCCTCCCATGAATAAGAGCTAAAGAACTAGAAGCATTGTGACGCAAACGCCGTTTTCGGGACCTTGCCGCCCGCGCTTTTCCGCAGTTCCAGAGCCCAGGGCAGCAGGACCCTATTCTACACTATGCAGACAAACTGGACAACCATTTTTCAGGTGTGTAGCGCTGGAATTGTGGCGACACCACGGCCCGCAAGATGGCAACCCCGCTTGTACAGAGCCAAGTTTGTCGCATAGAAACAGAGTACAGTGTACGCCAAAACCACAACTACAACACCATCCAATAATAATTTCATACAATATCATACACCACAGTAATCTGCCGGGTCCCCTCCACACCCGCAAACACAAAAAACCGCACACACAAACAGAAGCGAACGCACGCACGCGCGCATGCATACCCACCCTCCCATGAATAAGAGCTAAAGAACTAGAAGCATTGTGACGCAAACGCCGTTTTCGGGACCTTGCCGCCCGCGCTTTTCCGCAGTTCCAGAGCCCAGGGAGCAGGACCCTATTCTACACTATGCAGACAAACTGGACAACCATTTTTGAGGTGTGTGGCGCTGGAATTGTGGCGACACCACGGCCCGCAAGATGGCAACCCCGCTTGTACAGAGCCAAGTTTGTCGCATAGAAACAGAGTACAGTGTACGCAAAAACCACAACTACAACACAATCCAATAATATATTCATACAATATCATAAAACCACAGTAATCTGCCGGGTCCCCTCCACACCCGCAAACAAAAAAACCGCACACACAAACAGAAGCGAACGCACGCACGCGCGCATGCATACCCACCCTCCCATGAATAAGAGCTAAAGAACTAGAAGCATTGTGACGCAAACGCCGTTTTCGGGACCTTGCCGCCCGCGCTTTTCCGCAGTTCCAGAGCCCAGGGAAGCAGGACCCTATTCTACACTATGCAGACAAACTGGACAACCATTTTTCAGGTGTGTGGCGCTGGAATTGTGGCGACACCACGGCCCGCAAGATGGCAACCCCGCTTGTACAGAGCCAAGTTTGTGGCATAGAAACAGAGTACAGTGTACGCCAAAACCACAACTACAACACCATCCAATAATAATTTCATACAATATCATACACCACAGTAATCTGCCGGGTCCCCTCCACACCCGCAAACACAAAAAACCGCACACACAAACAGAAGCGAACGCACGCACGCGCGCATGCATACCCACCCTCCCATGAATAAGAGCTAAAGAACTAGAAGCATTGTGACGCAAACGCCGTTTTCGGGACCTTGCCGCCCGCGCTTTTCCGCAGTTCCAGAGCCCAGGGCAGAAAGACCCTATTCTACACTATGCAGATAAACTGGACAACCATTTTTCAGGTGTGTGGCGCTGGAATTGTGGCGACACCACGGCCCGCAAGATGGCAACCCCGCTTGTACAGAGCCAACTTTGTGGCATAGAAACAGAGTACAGTGTACGCAAAAACCACAACTACAACACCATCCAATAATAATTTCATACAATATCATACACCACAGTAATCTGCCGGGTCCCCTCCACACCCGCAAACACAAAAAACCGCACACACAAACAGAAGCGAACGCACGCACGCGCGCATGCATACCCACCTCCCATGAATAAGAGCTAAAGAACTAGAAGCATTGTGACGCAAACGCCGTTTTCGGGACCTTGCCGCCCGCGCTTTTCCGCAGTTCTAGAGCCAGGGCAGCACGACCCTATTCTACACTATGCAGACAAACTGGAGAACCATTTTTGAGGTGTGTGGCGCTGGAATTGTGGCGACACCACGGCCCGCAAGATGGCAACCCCGCTTGTACAGAGCCAAGTTTGTCGCATAGAAACAGAGTACAGTGTACGCAAAAACCACAACTACAACACCATCCAATAATAATTTCATACAATATCATACACCACAGTAATCTGCCGGGTCCCCCACACCCGCAAACACAAAAAACCGCACACACAAACAGAAGCGAACGCACGCACGCGCGCATGCATACCCACCCTCCCATGAATAAGAGCTAAAGAACTAGAAGCATTGTGACGCAAACGCCGTTTTCGGGACCTTGCCGCCCGCGCTTTTCCGCAGTTCCAGAGCCCAGGGCAGCACGACCCTATTCTACACTATGCAGACAAACTGGACAACCATTTTTCAGGTGTGTGGCGCTGGAATTGTGGCGACACCACGGCCCGCAAGATGGCAACCCCGCTTGTACAGAGCCAAGTTTGTCGCATAGAAACAGAGTACAGTGTACGCAAAAACCACAACTACAACACCATCCAATAATAATTTTATACAATATCATACACCACAGTAATCTGCCGGGTCCCGTCCACACCCGCAAACACAAAAAACGCACACACAAACAGAAGCGAACGCACGCACGCGCGCATGCATACCCACCTCCCATGAATAAGAGCTAAAGAACTAGAAGCATTGTGACGGAAACGCCGTTTTCGGGACCTTGCCGCCCGCGCTTTTCCGCAGTTCCAGAGCCAGGGCAGCACGACCCTATTCTACACTATGCAGACAAACTGGAGAACCATTTTTCAGGTGTGCGGCGCTGGAATTGTGGCGACACCACGGCCCGCAAGATGGCAACCCCGCTTGTACAGAGCCAAGTTTGTCGCATAGAAACAGAGTACAGTGTACGCCAAAACCACAACTACAACACCATCCAATAATAATTTCATACAATATCATACACCACAGTAATCTGCCGGGTCCCCTCCACACCCGCAAACACAAAAAACCGCACACACAAACAGAAGCGAACGCACGCACGCGCGCATGCATACCCACCCTCCCATGAATAAGAGCTAAAGAACTAGAAGCATTGTGACGCAAACGCCGTTTTCGGGACCTTGCCGCCCGCGCTTTTCCGCAGTTCCAGAGCCCAGGGCAGCAGGACCCTATTCTACACTATGCAGACAAGCTGGGCAACCATTTTTGATGTGTTGCACTGGAGTTGTGGCGACACCACGGCCCGCAAGATGGCAACCCCGCTTGTACAGAGCCAAGTTTGTCGCATAGAAACATTGTACAGTGTACGCAAAATCACCCCTACAACACCATCCAATAATAATCTCATACAATATCATGCACCACAGTAATCTGCTGGGTCCCTTCACACCCACAAACACAAAACACCGCACACACAAACAGAAGCGAAACGCACGCACGCGCGCATGCATACCCACCCTCCCATGAATAAGAGCTAAAGAACTAGAAGCATTGTGACGCAAATGCCGTTTTCGGGACCTTGCCGCCCGCGCTTTTCCGCAGTTCCAGAGCCCAGGGCAGCAGGACCCTATTCTACACTATGCAGACAAACTGGACAACCATTTTTGAGGTGTGTGGCGCTGGAATTGTGGCGACACCACGGCCCGCAAGATGGCAACCCCGCTTGTAAGAGCCAAGTTTGTCGCATAGAAACAGAGTACAGTGTACGCACAAAACCACAACTACAACACCATCCAATAATAATTTCATACAATATCATACACCACAGTAATCGGCCGGGTCCCCTCCACACCCCAAAACAAAAAACCGCACACACAAACAGAAGCGAACGCACGCACGCGCGCATGCATACCCACCCTCCCATGAATAAGAGCTAAAGAACTAGAAGCATTGTGACGCAAACGCCGTTTTCGGGACCTTGCCGCCCGCGCTTTTCCGCAGTTCCAAGCCCAGGGCAGCAAGACCCTATTCTACACTATGCAGACAAACTGGACAACCATTTTTAGGTGTGTGGCGCTGGAATTGTGGCGACACCACGGCCCGCAAGATGGCAACCCCGCTTGTACAGAGCCAAGTTTGTCGCATAGAAACAGAGTACAGTGTACGCAAAAACCACAACTACAACACCATCCAATAATAATTTCATACAATATCATACACCACAGTAATCTGCCGGGTCCCCTCCACACCCGCAAACACAAAAAACCGCACACACAAACAGAAGCGAACGCACGCACGCGCGCATGCATACCCACCCTCCCATGAATAAGAGCTAAAGAACTAGAAGCATTGTGACGCAAACGCCGTTTTCGGGACCTTGCCGCCCGCGCTTTTCCGCAGTTCCAGAGCCCAGGGCAGCAGGACCCTATTCTACACTATGCAGACAAACTGGACAACCATTTTTTCAGGTGTGTGGCGCTGGAATTGTGGCGACACCACGGCCTGCAAGATGGCAACCCAGCTTGTACAGAGCGTAATTTTTTTCTTATTATTTTCTTTTTTTTCCTTTGTTATGTTCCAATTTTATTTGTTTTTGCTGTCTTCGCTGATATATATATATATTTTTCATTCTTTTCTCCTTTTTCTTGTAGTTTTTGCTGTTGTTATTGTTGTTGTTGCTGTTGTTGATCTTCGTCTGACTCTTCTGCTTCTTCATCCATCTCTTCTCAGTCAACGTTTTCAAGTCTGCTCTTTGCTGCTGTCTTCTCTCTTTTTGGTCACCGCTTGTTTTTTTGTCTGCCGCTTTGTCTTGTGTCTGTTCTTTGAAAGAACACTGAAGAAGAAAACGGACAATACACAAACATAAGAGAGAAGGTGGTGGTGAGAAGGAGGAGGAGGTGGTGAGAAGGAGGAGGTGGTGAGAGGAGGAGGTGGTGAGAGGAGGAGGTGGTGAGAGGAGGAGGTGGTGAGGTGAGGAGGTGGTGAGGTAAGGAGGAGGTGGTGAGATAAGGAGGAGGTGGTGGTTAGAGGAGGTGGTGAGAGGAGGAGGTGGTGAGAGGAGGTGGTGGTGAGAGAAGGAGGAGGAGGTGGTGAGAGGAGGAGGAGGAGGTGGTGAGATAAGGAGGAGGTGGTGGTGAGAGAAGGAGGAGGAGGTGGTGAGAGGAGGAGGTGGAGAGAGGAGGAGGAGGAGGTGGTGAGGCGGAGGAGGTGGGGAGGAGGAGGAGGTGTGTGAAAGAAGGTGGGGAGGAGGAGGTGGTGAGGGTAGGAGGTGGTGGGGAGGAGGAGGAGGAGGTGGTGAAAGGAGGTGGGGAGGAGGAGGTGGTGGTGAAAGGAGGTGGGGAGGAGGAGGTGGTGGTGGGAAGGAGGAGGCTGTGAGAGAAGGCGGAGGAGGTGGTGAGAGGAGGTAGTGTGGAGGAGGCGGAGGAGGTGATGGGGAGGAGGAGGAGGTGTGAGGAAGCGGAGGTGGGGAGGAGGAGGAGGTGGGGAGGAGATGGTGGTGGGGAGGAAGTGGTAGGGAGGAGGTGAGGAGGAGGTGGTGGGGAGGAGGTGGTGGGGAGGCGGAGGAGGTGGTGGGGAGGAGGAGGTCCCCATGTGTATGCAGTTTTGTAAAATTTATCATTCATTCCCACTGGCACTTTGTGGCCTACTCTTCCGAAAAGCGGAACAGAATTTAACGTGTGCGCAAGATGTTTAACGTGGCGCTTGCACACGGGGACTCAGTTTATTTATTTATTTATTTATTTATTTATTTATTTATTTATTTATTTATTCTTTTGTATCGAGGATAACAGAATAAGCATTCATGTGCTTTTTTTCATGCGGTCCCCGTGTGTATGCAGATTTGTTAATATTGTTAATAATAGTCTCATGTGAAGGACTTTAGGGAGAGCGGAGTCGGCACTGATGTTAACTCCAGGGGGAAAATCCTCTTGAACGAGATTCGAAGCTGGGTCAGCAGATCCCGAGTCCATCACTTGGACAACTCTGATGGGGGGAAGCAGGATGAGGAGAGGGGGGAGGAGAGAGAGGAGGAGGAGAGGGAGGAGGAGGAGAAGAGAGAGGAGGAGGAGAGGGAGGAGAAGAGAGAGGAGGAGGAGAGGGAGGAGAAGAGAGAGGAGGAGGAGAGGAAGGAGGAGGAAAGGAGAAGAGAGGGGAGGGGAGGAGGAGGGGGAGAGGAGGAGGAGAGGAGGAGGAAGAGAGGAGAGAGGAGGGAGGAGAGAGGAGGAAGGGAGGAGGGAGGAGAGAGAGAGGAGGAGAGAGGGAGAGAGAAGGGAGGAGAAGAGAGAGGAGGAGAGAGGAGGGAGGAGAAGGGGAGGAGGAGAGAGAGAGGAGGAGGAGAGAGGAGGGAGGAGAAGGAAGGGAGGAGGAGAGGAGGGAGGAGAGGAGGAGAGAGGAGGAGGAGAGGAGGAGGAGGAGAGGAGGAGAAGAGAGGAGGAGGAGAGGAGAGAGAGAGGAGGAGGAAGAGAAAGGAGAGAGGAGAGGAAGGGAGGAGAGAGAGGAAGGAGGAGGAGGAAGAAAAGTAAAAACAGAAGAATTGGTGGGGGGGAACAGAAGAAACGAGAACAC
>JASPKP010009283.1:0-5000 GCA_030674155.1 Stramonita haemastoma
AAAAATTTTTCATACAGTTTCTGAAAAAAAGAAATTTTCTCATAGAAGGGTTTTTTCAATAAAAAAAATATGTACATTTTTCCCCCCCAAAAAAACTTTTTGGGGGAAAGGGTGTGATTCACAAAAAAAGATCACACGTCGGGGTTTTTAACAACTGTATTTTTGTTGACACAAACAAAACCTGACACAACGCGGGAAAAAAAAAATTTTAAAAAAAAAAAGTTACACCCAAAAACATTGATACTGGGGGTCGTTACACAACGTGAGCTATTTTGGGCCCTTTTTTTCCTCCCAAAGTGTGACAGGGGTTTGCTTTTGACAACCATTTTTTTTTTTGACCCGTCAAAACTTTCAACCAAAAAAAGATACAAGAGGGGTCCCCCGAAGGAAAAACAAACATAAAAAACAATTTTCCAAAACCCTTTTTGTTCAGATACATCAATTTTTTGGGACCTTTCCCCCTCTCTCTCCCCCCTTTTTTCTCCCCCTCTCCCTCCCTCTCTCTTTTTCTCTCTCCCCCTTCCCCCTCCTCCTCCTCCTCTCCCTTTCCCGAGGGCGAATGTAGAAAAAAAAAAAAGGGGGGGAATTATATTCAATAACTTTTAAAAAAAAACAATTTTTTTTTTTC
This sequence comes from Stramonita haemastoma, assembly GCA_030674155.1. Classification (NCBI taxonomy): domain Eukaryota; kingdom Metazoa; phylum Mollusca; class Gastropoda; order Neogastropoda; family Muricidae; genus Stramonita; species Stramonita haemastoma. The sequence continues at coordinate 629 of JASPKP010009283.1, forward strand.
ATTACCATATCGTTTCTTTTCTTTTTTTTTTTGGGCTTCCCCTTTTCCCCTCTCTCTTACTCTCTCTCCTCTCCTCCTCTCCCCTCCCCTCCTCCCCCCTCCTCTCTCTCTCTCTCTTTTTCTCTCTCTCTCTCTTTTCTCACTCCCTGTTTTTTTTTTTTCCTCTCTCCCCCTCTCTTCCCCTCTTACCCCCTCTTTCTCTCTCCCCTCTTCCTTCCCCCCCCCTCCCTCCTCCTTCCCCTTTCATTCATTCTTTTAAATTTATTCTCTCTCTCCTCACTGTGTGTTTTGTGTGTTGTGTGTTGGTTTTGTGTGTGTGTGGGGGTTTTTTGGGGTGTTGTCCCCTCTCTCGCCCTCCTCCCCCTTCTCTCTCTCCCCCTCTCGCCCTCTCTCGCCCCCCCTCCCCCTCTCTCCCCCCTCTCTCCCCTCTCTCTCTCCTCCCCTTTCCCCCCCTCTCTCTCCCCTCTCTTGTCATTTTAAATTTAAATTGATAAAAGGGGGCATCTATATAATGGGGGAATAAAATTTAATTGTGGTAATACAAAGAACAAAAAAACCTTTTTAAAATTTTTTTCCTGGGAAAGTTTAAGGGGTTTTTCTGTCAAAAATCCCCCGGGGGGATTTCCCCATCTATGTCGTGTTCGTTTTATTGTCTACAAAAACTTCCGGGAAAAAATCCAGCAGATTTTTTTTGTAGCTATAAGGCCCCTTTTGTAAGTCGGGGGGGTTTAAAATTTGCCATCAAAGGGGGGATCAGGGGATATTTTTTTTTTTAACATGATTTTCTCCTTTTGAAAATTTTGTTTTACTATACCCTAAAAAATTTTTTTTTTTCTCTTGACAAATCTCTTTTTTGACTTCAAGAAAAATTTTTGCTTTTTTGGGGTTAAATTCCACCCGAAGGTTCTTTTCCCTTTTTTTAACAAAGTTTACAAAGGGTAACGGAATTGCCAAAGTTGGGAAAAAATTTTTTTGCTAATTTGTGGTGACACGGATGAAGTAGATATAATATTGTTGGAGACTTTAAAAACAGGGGGTCAAATTTTTTTTTTCATCATGTAAAATACTGTTTCCCGATTTTCAAAGTAAAAGCACGTTCTCCGTAGAATCGTTATTCTGAAAAATTCGTTTTCAAAAATTATGGAAAAAAAATTATTTTAAAATTTTTACGCACTTTTTTTACAAATTTTTTAAAAAAAATATGTAATGGGGGGACCAGCCAAAGGGGGGGTACACATAAATTTTTATGGGGATGCAGTTTAATATTATTTTTTTGTGTCAGATATTTTTTTCTTTTCAAATTTTTGACTCATTCAATTATTTTTTGCACGTTAGATTCAGATCACCTTTTCCGTTGAATTACATATTAATCCTTTTTAAAAAAATTTTTCATGCTAGGAGCCCTTTTTTGGAAAATTTTGTGTGGGGAAAAAAAAAAACTCCACTTTTAAAAAGGGTAACCTTTTTAATGAAAATTGTGAAAACTTTTTTAAAAGCCTTACAATTTTTGGAAAAACATTAATGAACCTAATTTGTTCAATGAGCATAAAGCCAGTCGAAGAAAAAAAAACGATACGGCAAAAAAGGCAAAAAACCAGGGTTTTTATAATGAATGAAAAGTAAAATTTATTCAGAAAACTTTTGAAGACTTACCGGAAAACATAAAGAATGAAACAAAAATGTTACGGTTCTTAAAAGGGGAATAAAAAAATCTAGAAAGGAAAAGAAAACAGTATAACATGATTTCTTGCAGACGAGTCTTAAACTCTTCCAAAGTCCTTTCGGAAAAGTTTAAAAAGGCATCATTTAAAATGTAACCAAAAAATAAATACATTGACATTGGTTTTTCAACATTTCAAAACCCTCTTGGAAAGCCCAAATAAAAAACTCAGTAATAAGATGCTACATTGATGAAACAGAGGAATTTTTGATCGTCCAATATCTTTAGATAAGAATGGGCAAAGAAAAAAGAAGAAAAGCAGCTGGACCACAAACTTGGAAAGCTAAAAAAGGGTGAAGATGTAGTGCTTTTCCTTTTAAAAATTCAAAAAATTTTTGATGAGGTCTTTTCCCAGAAATTGGACTGAACTAAAATCCAAAAAACCCAAAAAGGGGAGATTTGATAACCCAAAACTACGGGGGAATTTCTCTTAGGACATAAGAGTAATTTGTATAGTACATCATTAAAAAGCAGGTTACAGGAATGGGTTATAAAAAGATATTTCAGGTGAACCCAAGCGGGTTTTTAAAAAGGATACTCTACTAAGATCATATTTTAAAATCGCTTCGTTTGTTTAAAACATTTAGTCAAACCAAAAAATCATGTGGCATTTATTGTTTGAAAAGGCATTTGATTCGTTAATAAAACTGTTGTGGCCTTTTTTTCTCCAAAAAATGGTGACGGGAAAAATTTTTACGCTGTTTTAGAGCCCGTATCAAACAAAAGAGAAAAATTTCAAAAAAAGACTGCTAAATCTGTACCCGTTTAAACGGGGGTGATACCCTTTACTGTTTTTTGTTTTTAAAATTAGCCAGAGAAGTCATCAAAAAGGAAACTGGGGCCACTTTTCCCCCAAATTCACAGAATTGTTTATTTTTCTTTCGATATGTTTTCCCTTCGAAACGTTTTGGTTTTCAAAAGCAGTTAAATGCTTGACGGGGGCATCGGCACTTTATCTTGGTTTTAACGAATAAGAGCAAAACGTTGATTTAGAAAAGGTGGGCTTTAGCTTTCAAAAAAATGGTTTTTACAAGGGAAAAATCATCCGTGAAATTAAAAAAAAGGAAAACGTTTTCTACAAAACTTATTTTTACAAAGCTTAAAAAACGGCAATCGAGGGAAACGAAGCTTTTTATTGGGGTTAAAATTGCGAATATTAATAATAAATCTTTTGACCTTTCATTAAAAATTTGATCCCAAATACAACCCAGGCATAGGGGCAGAAATTTTGGGGGTTTTGGTCGCTGTAAACGCATTGTAATCATACCTCTTTGCTTTAAAAAACATTCTTAGGGTTTTGATAGACAACGCCCAAGCCTTTTGTATAGTGAAAATAATAATACCCTCCTGTTAAGCTGCGTAAGATTTTTGATCTGGATTAAGATTCTACTATGGATAAACAGGCTATTTTAAAATCTTACAAATTTTAGATCTAGATGTAAAAAGGAAAAACAACGGGGGTACCAAAAAACCCCTGTTTATGTGAACTTGGTTTTTGGTTTTTTTGGGTCAAAAAAGGGTTGGAAGTTTAAAATTTATAAAACTTTTAAAAAAGACGATTGACTGCCGAGGCACAATGGAAAGGGTCTATACAAAAGGGGAAATTTTTAAATTTTTAAAAAATTTTTAAAAGGGACATAATCAAACCCCTTTTTAAAACTTATATGGGGAACATTTGAAAAGAATTTTGCAAAGTTTTGACTTGGGGTTTTCAGATATAAAGTTCTAAATTTAGATCAGAGGTAAGCGAGACCCAGTTACAAGCCCTTAGTAAGCAAGCACCTGAAAAAGAGGGGCATTTTGGGTTACTGCCCAGGGAGGGATTTAGGCAGAGTTTCATCCCCGTGAAAAAGAAAGCGCCTAATTTATTTTGACTCGTTTACCTGGCATCAATCAGCCAAGGGTTTTCGCAGCCCACCTTTTTTTGTGTAAAGCCTTTAGAAAAGAGATATTTATTACTTAAGTCTATTTTTTCTTCTGATTTTTTTTTCAAACAATTCTCTGTTTTCAGCGTTGTCTTTTTTTCCCCCCAAAAACAAGCATTTTTTGGGAAACCCCCCCCTTTAATGGGCCAAGGGCCCTTTTTGGAAAAATTTTTCGAGTTTTAGTTGAGTTTTTTCTCCTCTCTCCCTTTTCCTTCTCTCCTCTCCTTCCCTCTCCTCTCCTCTCTCCTCTCTCTTCTCCTCCTTTTCCCTCTCTCCCCTCTCCCCCCCCCCCCCTGAGGGGGAATATAGAAAAAAATCTGTAATTAATTTTAATAACTTTAAAAAAATACAACTTTGTTTTTCATTATCGCTATCGTTATCTTCTCTGTTTTTTGTCTCTCTGTCTTCCTCTGTCTCTCTCTCTCTCACTCTCTCTGTTTCTGTTTCTCTCTCTCTCTCTCTCTCTCTCCTCTCTCTCTCTCTCTCTCTCTCTCTCTCTCTCTCTCTCTCTCTCTCTCTCTCTCCTCACTGTGTGTGTGTGTGTTGTGTGTGTGTGTGTTGTGTGTGTGTGTGTGTGTGTGTGTGTGTGTGGTGTGTGTGTGTTCTCTCTCCTCTCTCTCTCTCTCCTCCTCTCCGCCCTCTCTCTCTCTCTCTCTCGCCCTCTCTCTCCTCCCTTCTCTCTCTCTCTCTCCTCTCTCTCTCTCTCTCTCCTCTCTCTCCTCTCTCT
>JASPKP010009284.1:0-2500 GCA_030674155.1 Stramonita haemastoma
AGAGAGGAGGAGAGAGAGAGAGAGAGAGAGAGAGAGGAGGGAGAGAGAGAGAGAGGAGAGAGAGAGAGAGAGAGAAGAGAGAGAGAGAGAGAGAGAGAGAGAGAGAGAGATTGATTTCTGAAAACCTTGGCTATGTGCAAGCGGGCTTGCCACCTTCAGGACTGTTGTGTCGCCACACATCCAGTGCCACACACATCGAAAATGGTTGTAAAGATTCTATGCAGGCAGTAGAGCATTGTCAGGGTGCCGTGGGCTCTGTAACTTTGCAAAAGTGCGGGTGGTAGCGCTTAAACCGAGCGTTTTTGTTACAAGTTTTGGAAAAGCGCCTTTAGCTTATTCATGGGGGTGTGTATGCGCGCGAGCGTGCATGCACGCACTGCTGTTTTGTGTGTGCGTTTTTTTTTCTGTGTGAGTGTGTGGTGGGGACACTGCACTATATTGGGATGAATCATAGTGTATGATGTTATTATTTGATATGTGTTCTAGGAGTCATTATTGCCTACACTGTACCAGGTTTCTTTCTGACAAACTTGGCTATGTACAAGCAGGGATGCCATCTTCGGGGCTGTGGTGTCGCCACAAGACTAGTGCCACACACATCAAAAATGGTTGTAAAGTTTGTATGCAGATAGTAGAGCATGGTATGGGTGCCGTGGGCTCTGTAACTGTGCAAAAGTGCGGTTGGCAGGAGGGCGTTTTTTGTCCCCTCTTTTGGAAAAGCGCCTTTAGTTTATTCATGGATGTGTGTATGCGTGCACGCGTGTATGCACGCGTGCGTGCATGCACGCGCTTATGCTTTATGTGCGGGGTTTTTTCTGTGTGAACGTGTGGTGGGGACCATGCACTTTGCTGTGGTGCATCATATTGTATGATGTTATTATTTGATATACGACTATCTGGTACGACCTACGAAATAATACATGGTATTGCGCATATTATTAAAGGGAATGAACTATATCATGCACCACAGCGCAATGCAGGGTCGTTGCTACACACACGAACACAAAAATACGCTCTGACAAACCCGAGCCCGCGCATGCATACGCGCGCGCATACACACACGCCCCAAAAGCATAAGCCCATTATGACAGAAATGTGACACAGTGCCGGTTTGATCCCCCCTCCTACCCCGACTTTTGCGCAGTAACAGACCGCAAGGCAACATGACTGTGCTGTTCCTTATGCAGACACACCCTCACACCATCTTTCACACGGGTGGCGCTGTTCTTGTGGCGACACTGCAGCCCTGAAAAAGGCCGCCCCCGCGTGCAAAAATTTTGCCTTGTCCTAAGTAAAGCTGGTACGGCCTACTCAACAATGCGTGGTATTACGCATACTATTAACGGTAATGTACTATGTCATGCACCAGAGCACAGTGCAGAGTCGTCACCACACGCACAAACACAAAACTACGCACTGACAAACATGAATCCGTCCATGTTTTGACAACATAATTATAACAACATGATGCTTCACAGCAAAGTGCAGTGTCCCTGCCACATTCACATACACAATAAAACGCATACACAAACACGAGCGCACTCGTGTGTGCGCGCACGCATACACCCTCCCCCCCCCCCCCCCCCCCTCAAAGAAATGGCACGATTTTGAACAAAGATGTGACAAAAACGGCTGTTTCAGTCCCGTCCTGCCCGAAATTTTGCACAGTAAAAGACCCCACGCCACCTAGACAGTGTTGTACTGTCGGCATACACCCTGTACGACCATCTTTGATATACCTGGCGCCGGACTTGAGGCAACTTCACTGCCTCTTAGAGGCCAGCCTGGCCTAAATATAGCAAGTTTGTCGGAACAAAAGCTGGTACAGTGTACACAATAAAAACGTACGGTACTCATCATAAGAATGACAATATACAACAATATGGTGCACCACAGCAAAATACAGGGTCCCCGCCACATGCACATATACAAAAAACCACACACACAAACACAAGCACGTGCGTCTGCGCGCATGCATACACAACCCCTCTCAAGAAATAGCGCGATTTCGACAAAAGATGTGACGAAAACGGCGGTTTTAGACCCGTTCTAACCAGAACTTTGCACAGTTAAAGACCCTACAGCATAAGGACATTGTTGTACGCTATGTATACACCTTCTACTATCTATCTATCTATCTATCTATCTATCTATCTATCTATCTATCTATCTATCTATCTATCTATCTATCTATCTATCTATCTATCTATCTATCTATCTATCTATCTATCTATCCCATAGGGGGGACGGATAGCCTAATGGTCAGAACATTGCGCTGGCAATTTGACAACCCAGGCTTGAGTCCGGTCGAGATTTTTCTCCTGGAGTTAACATCAGTGCTGACTCCACTCTCCCCAAAAGTCCTTCGGATGATACTTTAAACCGAGGCCCCGTGTGCGAATGCACGCAGAACATCTTGCGCACATATTAAATCCTGTTCCGCTTTTCGTAAGAGTAGGCCATCGTGTGCCGGTGGGAACAGATGACATTTACAAAACTG
>JASPKP010009284.1:7500-10538 GCA_030674155.1 Stramonita haemastoma
GCGTGTGTGTGTGTGTGTGTGTGTGTGTTGTGTGTGTGTGTGTGTGTGTGTGTGTGTGTGTGTGTGTGTGTGTGTGTGTGTGTGTGTGTTTATTTATTTTACTCTTTTATATCGAAGATAATGGAATAATCACTCATACGCTTTTTTTTTTACATCCAGTCCATCTGTGTGTGTGGGAGTTGTTCCTGGCAAAATTCTATAGAAAAAAAGAACACACTCCAATAGGAATCCGAATGCAGTTGCAGACAGGAAAAGAAAAAAATGAAAAATGGGTGGCGCTACTCTTGTGGCTACGTGTCCTCACCAGGGAGAGCACCCCGAATTTCACGCAAAAAAAAAATCTGCCGTTACTTAAAGTACTATATAAAACAAAATCTATGGAATGTGACTTTGCTGTGAATTCAAACTATTTTTACCAAGTGGGTTAGGCAGGGGTATAATTATCTTGCCTTATATGGTACTGCATACCTATGTTTTCTAATTTATGTATTTCTTGATATAGAAAAAAAAGAAGCTACCCAGAAACATCAAATACACACTTAAAAGATAGTAAATTAAAATTGACATCATATTTTTTTTATCATAATAATCAAATTTTGCATGTTCTTATCATTTGTATTTGATTTTTTAAAGTAAGGCGAAAGCAGTCCGTCACAGCAATAAATATTAATCAGCCAGTTTCACAGCAACTCCAGGCAGTTCTAAACAAGCGTTCTCTCCTATGGGAATGCCGGGAGGGGGGGGGGGTATAAATACCATCCCCATCTTCTGGAAACTCTGTGCAAGCAATTTCTCCTTTTCTATCCCTCCCCTTTCTTTCTGTCTTTTTTTTTTATCTCACCTCTCTCTCCTCTCTCTCTCTCTCTCTCTCTCTCTCTCTCTCCTCTCTCTCTCCTCATCTCTCTCTCTCTCTCTCTCTCTCTCACTCTCTCTCTCCTCTCTCTCTCTCTCTCTCTCTCTCTCCCTCTCTCTCTCCATCTCTCTCTCTCTCTCTCTCTCTCCTCTCTCTCTCTCTCATCTCTCTCGTCTCTCTCTCTCTCTCCTCCTCTCCTCTCTCTCTCTCTCCTCTCTCTCTCCTCCTCTTCCTTTCAGGCCTACTTTCTGCCTACCCTGCCCATGCACTCCTCTGTCTTTCTTCATGTGCAAACAGAGGGGTTTTTCCTGGTTTTGTAGGAAAGTGAGAGTTGTCATGCTAAGAGCTTGTCATGGCTGAAGACTATCTCAAACACAATCATTTACAACATAACAACATGATATTAATGTAGGCCTCGACGCTTTGCTTCCAACAATCACTAACCATAGAATGGCATTGGTTTGTGTGAACCCCACAGCCAGAGTGAGTGAGTGATGGATTGATCAATTCATTGATTGATCAATTGATTGATTGATGGATGGATCGATTGATGGATTGATTGATCGATTGATTGATTGATCGATTGGTTGATTGATTGATCGAGTGAGTGAGTGAGTGAGTGAGTGAGTGAGTGAGTGAGTGAGTGAGTGAGTGAGTGAGTGAGTGAGTGAGTGACTATTTGAACGATGGATTGACTGATTGTTGATCAATTGATTGATAATCATTTTTCAAGATGACAAACAAGTATTAACAATATACTTTTTTCCCTTCCAGCCTGTACAGAGAAAAAGAGAGAAATGGGGGGGGGGGGGTAGAGACACACAGAGACAGAGAGACAGACGAGAGACAGAGAGACAGAGAGACAGAGACAGAAAGACAGTTGAGAGGAAAGAGAGATAGAGACAGCAGACAGAGAGATTGAATGACAATCTTTATACTGAGAGAGAGAGTAATGATTATTGATTGATTGATTATATGATTGAATAATAATCTACAGAGACAGAGAGAAAGACAGAGAGAAGAGAGAGAGAGTAGAGAGAGAGAGAGAAGAGAGAGAGAGAGAGAGAGAGAGAGGGAGAGAGAGAGAGATTTAATTTTCTTTTTATTTCATTTTATTTATTCTTATTTTATTTTTGAGAAAAAGTAGTGAGGAAAGAGAAGTGCAGGTACCAATTATCAATCATTTTGAAATGACTTATCAAAGATTTAAAAAAGAAAATGAAATGAAAACAAATTCTAGGAATACTGTCTCAGTGGCAGCATGTAGCATTTTTGATAAGAACCCATGCCTTTTGCCTGACCTGACTCGAGTTTTCGGCTCCTGATGACCCCTTCAGAGGTCCCGGGTGAGTTTTTATTTTTTATTTTAATTTTTCATTCTTTCATATTATTGAGGATAATGGAATAAGCACTCATGTGCTTTTTCTCTTTACATCTATCTCCCTGTGTATGCATTTTTTGTAAATCTTGTCATGTGTTCCCACCGGCACTTCAAAGTGCTCTTCTCTCTCTTCTCCCTTTCCCCTCTTTCCCCTCTCTCCTCCTCCCTCTCTCTCCTCTCTCTCTCTCCTCCTCCCCCATCTCTCCACCTCCTCTCCTCTCCTCTCTCCGTTCGAGTCCGGTCGAGAGATTTTTCTCCCGGAGTTAACCTATGTGCTGACTCCACTCTCCCCACAAGTCCTCGGATGAGACTTTAAAAACCCAGGCCCCGGTGCGAACGCACGCAGAACATCTTGCCACACGTTAAAAAACCTGGTCCGCTTTTTGTAAGAGAAGGCCATCGTGTGCCAGTGGGGAAAAATGACATTTACAATATTACCCCACACACGAGGACTGGAGGAAAAAAAGCACAAGATGCTTATTCCATTATCCTCGATATAAAAGAATAAATCAAATCAATCAAATCAAATCAAATCAACTCTCTCCTTTTTCCTCTCTCCCCCTCTCTCTCTCTCTCTCCTCTCTCTTTTCCCTCCATTCTTCTCTCCTCTCCTCTCCCCCACCTCTCTCTCTCTTCTTCTGGTAATACAATTACTGTTAAATGCTACGGGTGTTTTCCTACCCCGTGCAAAACTTACAGTGTTCACCCCTAAGGGAGGGGGGGGGGGAATGGGGGTGAGAACTGAGTTTGAGTTGTCCTGACCTAAAACCCTCTCACTTTCAATCGAACATTCGAAAAAACAGA
>JASPKP010009285.1:0-10538 GCA_030674155.1 Stramonita haemastoma
AGGAGGGCACAAGGAGCACAGGGGGGCAGAGGCAGCAGGGAAGCAGGGAGCAGCAGCAGGGCAGCAGGCACAAGCAGAGCGAGAAGAGCAAGGCAGCAACAGGGCCGAGCAGGGGGCAGGGAGACAGGCAGAGGGAGCAACAGCAGCAAAGGGAGGGGGCAGCAGGGGAGCAGCAGGCAGGGCAACAAGGGGAAGGCAAACAGCAGGGCAGAGGGGAAAGGCAGGGGCAGGGCACAGAGGCAGGCCAGAAGGCAAAAAGGGCAAAAGCAGGCAAGGCGCGGAGGGGGGAAAGGGAGCAAAGGGCCCGCAGGGGAAGGAGGCACACAGGAGGGGGCAAAAGGGGCAGGAGAGGGGGGCAGCAGCACCACAGCACAGGGAGGGCAGGCAGCAGTCACAGGGGGAGCAGGGGGAGAGGCAGCAGGCAAGCACAAGCAAGGCAGCAGGCACAAAGGGACAGGAGGAGCAGAGGCAGCAGAGGGGGCAGGGGCACAAGGGGGCAGCAGCAGAGCAAGGCAGGGGCAGCAAAGGGGAGGGGGAAAGGGGACAGGGGAGGCAAGACAGGGGGGGGAGAGGAGAGGCAGCAGGGGGAGGAGCAAACAGCAAAAGGGACAGAAGCAGGCGCACCAGCAGAGGCAGGCAAGGCAGGGGACAAAAAGCAGGGGCAGCAGGGAGGAGGCAAGACAAAGGGAGAGGGCAGGGGCCAGGCAGAGGCAGCAGGCAGCAACCAAGGCGGCAGCAGAGAGCAGGCAAGGAGCAGGGGGGCAAAAGCAAGGCAGGAGGCAGAGCAGGGAGCAGGAAAGGCAGGGCAGAGGGGCAGAGGGGGCAGGCAGGAGCCAGAGAAGGAGGCAGGCGCAGCGAGGGGAGGCACACAAAGGGGCAGGAGGCAGGGGGCAGAGGGGACAGGCACCAGGGCAGGAGGCAGGGAGAAAGGGCAAGAAAGACAACAGGCAGCAGCAGGAGGCAGGCAAGAGCAGGGGGGAGCAGGGACAGGAGGGCAGGGGGGCCCGGAGGGGAGAGGGCAAAAGGGAGGGAGAGCACACACCGCAAGGAGCAGTACAGGCCCGGGAGGCAAGGGGCAGCCCCCAGGAGGAGCAGGCAGCAAAGGCAAAGGGGGACAGCAAGACAGGCAGGGAGGTGGGCGCCAAAGGGAGAGCAGGTCAAAGGAGGGGCAGGGTAAGCAAAGCGAGGACGCACAAGGGGCACAGGAGGGCAAAGGGCAAAGGCAAGCAGGGGAAGGGGGAAAGGCAGGGGCAGGGGCAAAGACAGAGCAGCAGAGGGCAAAGCAAAGAGCAGAGCAGCAAGGGAAGAGGAAGGGCGAGGGCAGAAGAGGAGAGGGGGAGAGGAGGCAAAGGGGGCACAGGGGAGGGAAGCAAGCAAGGGGAAGGGGGGGGCCAGGGGGCAGGGGGGACAGGGGCAGAGCAGGGGCAGCACAGAGGGGGGGGACAAGGGGGGGGAAAGGCCCCCAGGGGGAGGCAGGAGGGAAAAAGGGAAAAGGGAGCAAACAAGGGGGAGGGGGGGGGAGGAGGGAAAGCAAAACAAACAGGCAAGGAAGGTCAAAACAGAGAAAGGGGGGAAAAAAGAGGGGGGGCAGCAAAAAAGGGGGGGGGGAAAGCGCAAGGCAGCCAAAAGGAGGACAGGGGGGGGGGGAAAGCAGGGCCCCGGGGCCGCAGGGGCAACCAGAAAAAGGACAGCAAGGGGAAAGGGGGGGAGGGGTCAAAAGGAACCCGAAAGGGGGGAGGACAAGGGAAAGGGGAAGCCCAACGGGGGGGGGGGGAAAAGGAAACACAGGGGGCCCGGAGGAACCCAAAGAAAGGGGGGGAAGGAAAAGGGGGCAGAGGAACAGCCAAAAGGGAACAGGAAAGGGAGGGAGGGAGGCCGGGGGAGAAACAAGGGGGGGGCACAAGGGGACAGGAGAGGGGGAGGAACCAGGGCCCCCAAAGGGAGGCAAGGAGAGAAGCAGGGGGACACCGAACCCCGGCAGGGAAAAGGGAGGGAAGGGGGGCCCAAAAAGGGAAAGGAGGAAAGGGGGAGGGGCCAGCAAAAGAAACAAGGGGGAGGACGGCAGGGAGAGGCACAGAGGCCCCAAAAGGGGGCAGGGCAGGGGGGCACAACAGGGGGGGCAGGCCACAGGGCAGGAGGGGCCAAGGGGAGGAGAGGGGGGCACGCAAAGAGCCCGGCCCGAAGGGCAAGAGGGAAGACAGGGGCACGGAGGGAGAGGGGCAGCACCCCAAAACACCAAGGGGAACAGGGGAGGGGGGAGGGAAGGGCAGGGGAAAAGGGAGGGGGGGGGGGGAGAGCCAAGAGGGGGACAGCAAGAGGGAAAGGGGAGGGGGGCAAGAAAGGGGAAGGGGCAGCAACAGCACAAAGGCCCAAAAGGGGGGAGGGGAAGAGAGGGAAGGAAAAGGCAGGGGGAGAGGCGGGGAGGGGGGGGGAACAGGGGGGAAAAAGGCAGGAAGAGGGGAAGCAGGGGAAAAGAAGGACAGCAGGGGAAAACAAACAGGGAAAAGGAGGCAGGGACCCCAAGGGAAACAAAAATGCAGGGGGAAGGCCCGGGGGCCAAAGCAGCAAAAACCGGGCCAGGGGGGCACGCCAAAGGGGGCAGCGGCAGCAGGGGGGGCCCAAAGGGCGAGGGGCCCCGGGGGAGCAGGCAGACCACCAAAAGGGGGGCAAAACACAAAGGGGGGGGAAAGCAGCAAACAGGGGAGCCAAAAAGGCAGACGAGAGCAGGGACGGCAGAAAAAAAAAAAGGGGGGGGGGGGGCAAGGCAGGCAAGGGGCAGGAAGCAAAGACAGGGGAAAGGGGGGGGAGGAAACAAAAAACACAAAGGCAGGCGGACAAAGGGGGGCGAGGGGGCAGAGGACAAAGGGAAGGGGCAGGGCAAAGGGGAAGGGCAAGGAACCCGGGGCGGCCCCAAAAACAGACAAAGGGGAAAGCAGCACCGCGGGGGCAGGGGGAGGGGACAGGGAAACAGACAGCAAAGGGGAGGGGAGGGGGCAGGCACAGAGGGAACAGGCAACCAAAGCAAAGAGGGACAACAGCAGGGCCCCGAGAGGGGCAAAAAAAGGGGCGGCAGGAGGCCAAGGGGGCAGCCCGGCAAGGGAAAAGGGGAGAGGGGGCCCAAAAAGGGACAAGCAGGGGCGGCGGAAAAGGGGGCAAACCCAAAAGGGCCCCGGGGCAAGCAAACCCCGAAAAGGGGGGGGAGCAACACGGCCAGTGAAGGGGGGGGCAGCAGGACAGGAGGCAGGGAGCAAAGGGGGGGGCCCAAAACCCCCCGGGGGAGGAGGAGGGGGGCAGGGGGGGGAGGGGGAAAGGAGAGGAGAAGGACGCCACAAAAACACCCCCGGGGGCCAGACAGCACCGGGGCAAAGGCAGAAGAGGCGGGCGGGCCCCGAAAACAGCGAGAACAGGAAAAGGGTAGGGGGAGGGGGCAGGGGGGGTTAAAAAAGGGGGGCAGAGCCCCCCCAAACAAAGCGGGGGAAAAGGAGACAAGGCAGGGGGAAAGGGAGGGGGAACAGAAGGGCCCGGAACCCAAAAGGGGGAGGGGCAGCAGCAGCAAAAGGGGAAGCCCAGGAGGGGGGGACACAGGAGGCAAAAAGGCAGGAGGGGCGAGGGGCGAGGAAAGGGGTGGGGCCGAGGGGGGGGACAAACGGGCCCCGGGGGAAAAAGGGAAGGGGCAAAAAAGGGGGCCCCCGGAAACCCAAACACAGGGGAAAAGCACAGGCACAACAGGAAAAGGGGCAGGCCAAACAGGGCAGGACCAGCCGGCAGGGGGGGGGCCCAAACCAAAAGGGGGGGAAAAGGGGGGCCCAAACACCCCGGAGAGAGGGCAGGAGAAGCAGGGCAGGGACCGGAGAGGGGGGCCAGGGGGGAGAGCCAGAAAGGGGAAAGGGGCAGGGAACACACAGGGGAGGGCACAGGGGGGACAGGCAGCAAAAGAAGGGGAGGGGGAAAGGGGGCAAACAGGCCCAAAACAGCCACGACGCAGCAGAAAAACAAAGGGGCCGCAAGGGCAGGGGGGGGCCCGGCAGGACGAAGGGGGGGGGAAAAAGGGGGGGGAAAGGCAAGCACAGCAGAATAGGGGAGCACAAAGCAGGAAGAGGCAAGGGCCCGGGCACCACCCGGGGAGGCAAGGCCCCAAAGGAAGGGGAGGGGAAGTCAGGCAAGAGCCCGAAAGGGGCAAGCAAGGGAAAAGGGGGAAAAACAGGGGGGGAGGCGTAGGAAAGGGACAAAACCCCACACACAGCAACAAAAGGCCGGAGGAGGGGCAAAAGCGGGAGAAGGAAAAAAGGGGGAAAGGGGGGGGCCCCGACAAGAAAAAAACAAGGGGCACCAAAAGGGAGAGAGACAAAGGGGAGGGGCAGCCAGCAGGGGGCCCGGGGGCAAGCAAGCAAGCCCCAAACGGGGGGCCCAAAGGGAAGGGGGGGGCGCGGGGAGGGGTGGCCAAAAGGGGGAGAAAAAAGACAGGCAGGGGGCATCGAGGGCAAGGAGGGGGGAAGGTCGGGGGCAGGCCGGGGGGGGGGCCGGGGAAAGGGGGGAGCAAAGCCCAAAGGGGAACAGCAGGGAGCAGCAGGGAAGCAACCCAAACCCCAGGCAGAGCCGAACAGGGAAAGGGGAAAGGGACAGGAAAGAGGGGACGGAACGACAGAAGGCCCCGAGGGGGGCAGGCAAAACAGGCAAAAGGAAAGGGCCCCAAACAAGGGGGGCACCGGGGGCACAAAAAGGCCCCCAAAAGGAAAAGGCAGCCAAAAGGGGAGGGGGGAAGCAAAAAGGGGGCCAAAGGGGCCCCCCCAAGGGGGAACAACAAGAGGGGGGCCAGGAAAGGAAAAGCAAAGGGCAGCAAAGGCAGGAAAAGGAAACAGGCACCCGAAGACAGGAGGGGGGGCAGCAAAAGGGGACAGGGAAAAGGGGGGGGGGCAGCACAAGGAAGGGGCAGGGGGGGCACGGGGGGGGACAAGGGGGGGAAAAGGAGGAAAGGGGATGGAACACAGCAGGAGGCAAGGGGGTCAAAGAGCAGCAAAACAAGGGGAAACGGAGGGCCGGGGGGGACGGGGGGGGCGCAGGGGGGAGAGAGAAAAGGGGGCAAACAGAGGGGGAGGGGAAAGGGGGGCCCCGGGAGCAAAGGGGACAGCAGGACACAGGGGCGGGGACACCAAACAAAGGAAGGGAAAAAAGAGGGAGAACCAAGCAGAAAAAAAAAACCAGGAAGGCCAAAGAGAGGGGGGAAAACAGCAAAAAAAGGAGCAACAGGGGGAGCAGCCGGAGAGGGGCCGCGGGGGAGGGGCAGAGGGAGGGGGGGGGCCCCAAACAGGGGCAGGGGTTTTCCGGGCAGGGCAGGGCCCCCGGGAAAGCGGGGGAGGGGGAGCCGGGAGGCGAGCAGGGGAAAACCCCAAAGCCCAGGGAAAAGGGGGCCAAAAGCAGGGGAAAAAGGCAGGGGGAAGGAAAAAGGAGGCAAAGGGCGCCCCCAAGCAGGGAAAAAGGCCCCCGGGGGGGCAGGGAGGGGAGGGGAAAAGGGGGAACGCACCGGGGGGGGGGGCAAGGGAGGGGAGCCAGCAGGGGGGGCAGGGGGGGACAGGGGGCAGAAAGGGGAAAAAGGGAGGGGCAAAAAAGGGGGCCCAGGGAGAGCAGGGGCAGGGGGCCAGGAGGGACAGGGGAACAGGGGACGAAGGGGGAGGCAGGGGGGCAAACAGGCCCGGGGGGGGGGGACAAGACAGGGGCAGAGGAGGGGGCAGCAGCAGGGAGAGGGACAAAGGCAGGGGGGGAAACAGGGGGGGTTTTCGGGGCCAAAGGGGAGGGAACCGGGGGGCCAAGGGGAGCAGGGGGGGCAGTAAAAAGGGAGGGGGGCACAAAAAGGGCGAAAGGGAAAAGGGGGGAGAACCCGAAGAGGAAAAAGGGCAGGGGGAAGGGCAGGGGGCGGGGCCCGGGGCGGGGGGGAGGGGGCGAGCGAGGGGGCAAGGGAAAAGGGGAGCAGGGGGGGAGGGGCAACAGGCCGGAGGGGCCCCGGGCAAGCAGCACAGGGGAACACAAGGGGAGCAGGAGAAGGGGGAGGGGGGGAACAGGCAGGGAGAAAGGGGCCCAAGCACGCCCGGGAAAGGGCACAGGCACCAACCCGACAAGGAAAGGGAGGGGGAGCAGGCAGCAGGGGGGGAAGGGCAAAACAAGGGGGGAAACCCCGGGGGAAAAGGCAGGGCAGGGGAAAGGAAAAGGAAGGGCAGACAGAGCAGGGGGGGAGCAAGAAGCAAGGGCAAAAGCAGACAAACAACAGGCAAACCCAAAAAAAAAAAAAAAAACCCACACAAAACAAAAGGGGGCCCCAAAGGGGGGGGCAGGAGGGCCAGGCCGGAGGGGGGGGGAGGACAACAGGGAGGGCAAACAAGGGGGGGGAAAGGGGGAGGGCGGGCAAAAGGGGGAAGGAGGGCAGGGGGGGGAGGGGACCGCAAAGGAGGGCGGGGGACAGAGGCAGGGGCAGGGGAAAAGGGGGGGCGCAAGGGGGGGCCCCAAAGGGCAAAAGGAAGGGGGGGCAGCAGGGAGGGGCAGGGGGGAGGGGGGCAGGACAAAAAGGGGGCACCCGAAAAGCAGAAAAGGGGGAGAGGGGGGGCCAAGGGGAGGCCCCAAAAGGGCAGGGCAGGGGAGGGGAAAACGCCCCAAGGGAGGGGGGGCACCCAAACGAGGAAAGCAGGGCAGCAAGGGAGGGGGGCAACAGGGGACAGCCAAACCGGGGGGGGGCAGGAAGGGGAGGGGAAGGGGGAAGGGGGCAACACCCCGAGGCAGCAAAAGGGAGGGGGGAAGAAGGAGGAGGGGGGGCAGGGGGGCAAGAAAACCAAGGGGGAAAAGGAAGGCACAAGCAAACAACAGCAAAAGGGAAGGGGCCCCAGAACGGGGAAAGGGCAGCAGGGGGAAACAGGGGGGGAGCAAGAGGGACAGGGGGCAAAAGGCAAGGGGGGGGAGGCAAGGGGAACCCAAGGAAAAGGGGGGGGGCAAGGAGGGGGGGAAACAGGAAAAAAAACACGCAGGGGGGGCCAATCAGCAAAAGGGAGGGAGGGGGGGGGCAAACAGAGCAGAGGGAAAGGGGGAGGCAAAACAAGGACAGCGCACAAAAGGGGAGGGCAAAAGCAGAGGTAAAAAGGGAAACCAGGGGGCCCCGACAGCAGGGGGGCAGGGGAGCAAAAGGGCAGGGGGAGGCAACAGAAGGGGGGGAAAAGGGGGGGGCAAAAACCCCGGGCCCGGGGGGGGGCAGGAGGGGGCAGGGGGGGGAAGAGGGGGGGGGCCCCAGAGGGAAAAAGAGGGGAGCCCAGGGCAAAGGGGGGAAAAGGGCGGGCAAGGGGGGAGGGAGGACAAAAGCAACAGGAAGCCCGGGGGGAAGAGAGGGAGCAAGAGAGGGAGGGGGGAGGGGGGAAGAAGGGGAAAAGGGGGGGGGCAGGAAAGGACAGCCACAAAGGGGAAACAGAAACAGGGCCAGGGGGACACAAAGGGGGGGAGCACAAAAAGGAGGCAAGGGGGCAAGAAAAGAAGGAAGCAGGAGGGGGGGCAGCAGGAGGGGGGGAAGGGGCAGAGGGGGGAAGGGAGGGGGCAAGGGGTAGGGGGCGGGAAGGCAGGGGGGCAAACAAAAACGGGGGAGGAGGGGGGGGAGGGGGCAGGGGCAGGAAGGGGGGCATACCAGGACAAACCACAGGGGCAAGGGGGGCACAGGGGGAGAACGGGGGGGAACAAGGGGAGAGGACAGAAAAGGGCACAGAAAGGGGGGGCAAAAAGGGGGCAGAAAAGGGGGGAGGGGGCAGGACGGGAGGCGCACAACAAAGGAAAAGGACAGGGGGCGCGGCACCAAACAAAAAGGGGGAAGCCAAAGGGGCAAACCAAGGGCAAAGGGGGGGAGGGGGAAGGGAGCAAAAGGCAAAAGGGGGGGAAAAGGGACAGGGGCAAAAAAGAGGGCAGGGAAAAGGAAAGCACCCAAAAGGCAACAGGAGGGCACAGATAGCAGGGGCCAAAAGGCGAGGAGGAGGGGAAAGGACGGGGGACACAAAAGGGAGGAAGGCACAGGCAGGCAAAAGGGAGGGGGCAGCAACAGAGGGGGGGCAGAAAGGGGGGGAAACCCGGGGCAAAACAAGGGGGGAGGCAAGAACAGGGGGGACAGGGGGGAGGAGAAGGGGGGCAGGGGGAGGCAGGGAGGGGAGCCAGGGAAAGAACAGGGGAAAAAGGGGGGGGGGAAACAAACAGGGGGGGGGAAACAAAAGGGGGGGGGGGCACAGGGGGAAGCAGAGGAGGGGGGGGCAGACCAAGGGGAACATCACAGGGGGGAAAAGGAGGGGAAGCAGGCAGGGGGAGGGAGAAAAGCGGCAAGGGAGGGGCAGAGGGGGGGACGGCAGAGGCAGGGGGAGGAAGGGAAAAGCAAAAAGGAGGCCCAAACAGGGGGGGAGAGGCAAAGGGAGCAGGAGGGGGCCAGGGGGGCCCCCAGGACGAGGAAAGAGGGGAGGGGGGGAGGGGAGAGGGGGGGGGAGGAAGGGAGGGGGGGGCCAGGGGGAAAGGGGCCAGGGGGAGCCCCAAAAAGGGAGAGCCAGGGGAAGGGGGGGGAGGGGCCCGGGCAAGCAAAGGGAGGGGCAGCAGGGAAAAGGGGCAGGGACCAGGGGGGGAAAAACAAGGGGCAAGGAAAGGGGGGGCAGGGACAGGGGGCGCAGGGGCAGGAGAGGGGGGCAGGGGGGAACAAAACAAGGGGGCAGAAAAGGGCAAGAGGAGGGAAAGGGGGGGGGGGCAGGGGGGGCAGGGAGACAAGAGAGGTGAGCGGCAGGGGGACCAGAGGGGGCGGCAGCAGGCAGGGAGGGGCAAGGGGGGGCAGGGAGGGGGACCCGGGGGGACAGGGGCCCCAAAGGAGGGGGGACAAGCAAAAAAGGGAGGGGAAAAGCAGGGAGAGACCAGGGGAGGGAAAGGGGGAAACAAGGGGAGGGGGGCAACAGAAACAAGGGGGCCAGGGCAAAGCAGGGGGGGCAAAAAAGGCAGGCGACCAGAAGCACACCCAAAGGAGAGCGAGGGAGGCGAGAAAGGGGGAGAGGGGGAGGGGGGACAAAACAGCACAAGGGAGGGAAGGGGGGCAGGGGAGAGGGGAGGGGGCAGCAGGCAGCAACAGGGGGAAAAGGAACGGGGCAGACCCGCAGAGGTTCAAACAGGCAGGGGGGAGGGCAGAGGCAAGGGGAAAGGGCAGGGGCAGGCAGGGGGAAGGGGGGGCAGAGGGGAGGGAAGGGGGCCGCAAAAAGGCCCGGCAGGGCCCGAGGGAAGGGGGGGAAGCAGAGCAGGGGGCAAAGGGGCAAGGGGGAGGCACAGGGGCGAGGCAGGCAAGCACAGGGGGCAGGGAAGGGGCCCAAAGGGGGGGAGGAAAGCCAAGAGGAGGGGGGTCCCAGAGGAGGGAAAGGGGGGGGCAAAAAACAACAAGGGGGGGGGGAGGGCAGGAACAGACCAAAAAGGGAGGGAGGGGGGCCAGGAAGAAAAGGGGGGAGGGCAGGGGAAGGGGGCAGAAGGGGAGGGGGGCAGGGCAGGGGCACAAAGGGGGGGGGCAGGAAAAGGCAGGGGAAAGGGGGGCAACAGGGGGGGGGGGAAGGGAGGGCAAAGGGAAGGGGCAGGGGAGGGGAGGGGGGAAAAGAGGGGAAACAGGGGGGGCAAAACAAAAGGGGCAGGGCGTCAGGGGGCAAAGGGGGAAAGAGCAGGGGCAAGGGAGGCAACAAAGGGGGAGGGCAGGGACAGGCAACAGCAGGGGGGAGGGGGCAGGGAGAGGAGGGGGGGGGCGGGGGAAGGCAGGGGCAGAGGCAAAGAGGCAGGGAAGGGGACAGGGGGGCCCCCAAAGGAGGGAGGAGGAGGGCAGCAAAGGGGGAGGGGGAAAACAGGGGAGAGGCAAGAGTAGGGGACAGGGGGGCAGGGGCCACAGGGGAGGGGGCAAAAGGGGGCAGGCAGCAAGAGGGAAGGCACAGGGGGAGCAGAAGACAGGGGAGGGGGGGGAACAAGGGAAAAGGGGAGCCCAAAGGGGGGGAGGGAGGAAGGAGGAACAGCAAGGGGGGGCCGAAGAGGGGCAAGGCACAAGGGAGGGGGAAACAGGGGGAGGAGGAAAAAGACAAGGGAGGGGGAGAGGAAGAGGCAGGGAGGGGGGAAAAAAGGGGGAAGGGGGCAGGGCAGGAGCAACGGAAAGCCCGGAGGGGAACAAAGGGGAGGGGGCAGGAGCAAGCAGCAGGGGAAAAGGGCACCAGGAAAGCGGGGGGGGCCCGGGGGGGAAGGGCCCGAGGAGCAGGCACGGGGGGGCAAGCAGAACAGGCAAAAGGAGGGGAGCGCAGGGGCAGGGGCAGGGGGAAAAAGACAGGAGGGAAAAACAAACAAAGGGAAAGGGGCCAAAAAAGGGGGGCAGGGCACAGCCCCAGGGAGGGGAAGGGGGAAGGGGAAAGGGGGGGGGAAGGGGAAAGAGCAAAGGGGGGAAAGGAAGACAGGGGGGAGGAGGGGGAAGAGGAGCGGGGCAGGGCAAAGGGAAAGGAAGGAGCAAAGAGGCAGAACAAGCCAGGGGAAAACAG
>JASPKP010009286.1:0-10537 GCA_030674155.1 Stramonita haemastoma
TGGCCACCTGTCAATCATCCATGATGGTAATTGAGGGGAACCCCTTCTCTGTACAAACCGGCATTCTCGGGGCTGTCTGTTGTCACCAACCATCTCCTGTTGGTTTTTGACTGGAAAATCGACGGCCACACGGGAAAGGGAATGGCATACAAGGACCTTCACAAGGGCAGCGGGAAAACCCCGGACTTCACAACAAAACCCTTCTCTCCCACAGGCACCAAGATGCACAAAGAAGCTAGTCATGTTGCGGAGGAAAGCCAAAAATAGGCCTCCAAATCAAAAACGAAACGGGGTCATGGGGTGAACAACAAAAACAAGACCCAGTGCGACACACCAAAAAACATCAAAAATTTACAAATTTCCCTATCTGGCAGTGTCGTTTAAAGATGGGGGGACAAAAACATCAAGTGCCAAAATAAAAAAAACCCTTTTCGTGCCTTCAACACCCTTCCCCAAATCTGGAATAAACACCCCTCTCACTCCACAAAAATCCAAATTTCAAAAAACCAATTCAAGTCGGTCCTATTTATGGCTCAAAACCTTCGGGTAACAAAGCCCAACACCCAAAAAACCCCAGACATTCACCAACAATGTCTTAGGAACCCCCTTTGGTACAGGTGCCAAAGTATCTCAAAAAAAAAAACTAGGGGGACAGGACCAAACCTCCAATCAAAGGAGATCAAGGAAAGGGGGATGGATGGGCCCATAGCTCCGCAAGCCTACCCACAAGGAAGGGGAAAGTGGGTCGCCCAAAAACAGACCTGGGGCAGAAGACTAAAGCAGAGACGAAGGCAGCCGAAGACATGGGCCACTGAAAGGATCCCCAAAACCCAAAGTCTTGGGGAGGAGTGTTGTTGGGGCCCTATCTTCCCACGGGAATCCACAGGCATAAGTCAATTTAGTTTCAGTTTGTAGCATTCTATGCAAATTGGATATTTTGAGTCAATACCTTTTGAAAAATAATTTCTGCAAAAAATTTTTTTTATGATGATGAGACCTGAAAAATGTAAAAGATTTTTGATTTCAGTTTAAAACTTTCTGAAGTTTGTTTGAAAAAAAAAAATTGTAAGGCCCTTTTAAACCACAGAAAGTGAAGTTCTAAAACTCCAAACTTTTTCACCAAATTTTCTGTATGAAAACACACCACAACACCACACACACACACACACACACAACACACACACACACACCCCACAAACCCATTTATTTTGGGGCAGAGTTGCAAAATTTTTTTAATTCATTATACTTTTTTTCTGTTTTGTTTTTTTTTTGTTTTACCCCCTGTCCCCCTTTCTTTTAAACCCCCCTCTCTCCATTGGGAATTCTTTTTTTTCTCATCTGCCCATCTGTCTCTTTCATGCCCCCCTCCCTTCCCAATCTCTGTCGGGCCCAATCTGTTTTTATATCCCCCCTTCCCCACCTCTTTTTTATTTTCGTGTTTTTTTAAGTCAGACCTGAAAATTCCCTAGTATCCCCTCCCCAACCATACTCACAACACAAAAAACCTCACATCACACAAACAAAACCCTCTCTCTCTCTCTCTCTCTCCCCTCCCCTCTCTCTCTTTCCCTCTTCTCCTCTCTCTCTCTCTTTTGGAAATAAAAAAGAAAAAAAAATTGCAATTTTTTAAAATGCCCTTTTCGTAAAAGTAATTTGGGGCCAAGGAATCAAGCCACATTGGAAACCAAAAAAAAAAGAATACATCGGCCCCGAAAAAGATTAAAAAAAATATTTTTTTTTTCAAATCTTTATTTACCCTTCCTCTTTTTTTAAATTTTCATCTGCTGGTTTTTTTTTTTGAAAAGGAGCTTTTCAAAAACCTCCTGTTTTGCTTTCTGCATCTGTAATCCTTTTGTGACCCATGGTGTCTGTGCATGTCCTTTTTACCTTTCTGTGAAGGAAGTTAAGGTCAGGCAAGGCAAACTTTTCTGACCAAAGTTCTGTTCAAATGGATAAAAATTTTGGGGGTACATTGAAGCCATTGATACAGTATGGGGCACCTCAAGAAGACAAAACTTTAAAAAAAACCCCCCATAGTTTCCTATTTTATAAAAGCCCAAATTAATCACCATTAAAACAGAACCTTTGTTTTTAAGAAAAGGAAAAATTTGGATAAAAATTTTAGAAAAAAAAAATGTCAGAAGTCACTAAAATTCACTAAAATTTCAGAAAACCACCTTCACACACACCTGTACCACCAACACCAAACCCACATCACCCACACCACCCAACACCTAACCACCCCCTACCACACCACACCACACTCACATCCCCACACCACCCCCATCACACCCACATAAAGTACCAAACCACATGCATCACCCACGATTTTTACCACCAGCACCACCTACACCACCAACACCACACTCAACCACTTATATAACCTCACTGACCACGCCATCATCCATCAACCACAGTAAAAACCCACCAAAACCCCCAAAACCTCACCCCCCCACACCCCACCACCCACACCTCATACTGACCCCCCCACACCAAACCAAACAACACCCCACACCACACACCACACACCCCAAACCCAGCACCACCGCCCCCACACCACCATTTTAAAAAAATTCTACTTACCCACTCACCCATGCAACACAACCCAAAACCACACGGAACCCCCCCCCCAACCCCTTACACCACCAAACCACCATAACGCACTTGCACTCCAAGACCCCCTTCACACCACCACAAACAGCCCACACCACACTTCACCACCCAACCACCCCTCATAGGGGGTACTCACCCCAATATCCAATTTCCCAACAACCGGGCGTACCCCAAAACACCACACCACACACCCAAAAAAGACCCCATCACACTGCACCACCCCAAAACACACATACCACAACATACACACCACTTCAAAAAACACACCAAAAACCCCCACAACACACGAAACCACTCAACACACACACACACCACAAACACACACCCCCAACACACCACACACACACACACACAACCACACACACTATACTACAGTGAAAGGACGCTTGGGTTGTTTTCATTCGGTTTACTTTCTAAGGGAACAAAACCCGTTTTGTAAGATAAACAAATAATTTATAGGTGAGGTCCCTTAAAAAAAAAAATTTAAGCAACAGTCATTGTTTTTCTTCTCAAATGAAGGGAATTTTGGGGAACAAAACAATTCATGTAAGTTATCAGGGGCACAAACTAACACCAAACACAAACCACACACAAAAAAAAACAAACACACACAAAACCACACACACACACACACACACACAAAACACACACCCCCACACACCCGGCAAAAACACCAGAACAATTTACGCACTCATTAAATTCTTTTCCTTTTTTTGTAAGAGTAGGCCAGGTGCGGTGGGAACATTTTAAATTTTTACAAAACGCAACACCGGGGGACTGAGGTAAAAAAACAAAGTGCTTATTTCATTATCAAATAAAAGGAAAAAAACACGACCCCCCCCCAACACAGCCTTGCATGTGCATAAAAACCCCAAATACAACACAACACAAACCCCCCCACCCCAACCCCTCCCCCCACCCCCCCCACACAAAATCACTTACACACGACCCTCCTTTTGTCACACACATACACACTCACACACACACACAACAAAAACAAAAAAAAAAACCACAACCCCCCCCCCCACAACGCACAACAACAACCCAAGCCAAATCCCACACCAACCCAAACCCCACCACACCACACCACACCACACCACACCCACCACCCACACTACAAACCCCCCCACTCCCCAAAACACCCCCCCCCAAAAACCCCCAGCCACACCACTCACACTTTACCACACCACATCATTCCCAAAAACCAAACATACCCAAAAAACACCCCCACCCACCCACACCACAACCCACCCTTTGCCACACCACCCACCCACACCCTGTACACTTTCCCACACCTTTTCCCCCTTTGCTTATTTTCCCGCAGAAAACCACACCACCCATGACACACACAAACACCACACCTACTCAACACCCACCACCTGCACCACCAACACAAACCCCCACCACCCAAAAACCCCCCACACATCCAATTCCTACACACAACCACACCAAACAAAACCCAAACCACCCCACGTTGACACCACCTGACAGACCACCTACACAAAAACACGCAACCAACAACATACCTACATCAGCTTCACCAACCGATCACCCACACCACACCCACATCACCATCATACATACCACACCACCCCCAAACATAACAAAAAACACCAACCCCCCCCCCACCCCCCAACCCATACAACTCCCGTACCCAGCAATACCACCCCCCTCCCCAAAAACCCCCCAACAAACCCCACAAAACCTACACACATTTACACACCCACACAACCGACATACCCACACCACCCACAACACACCACTCCCCCACCTTTCCCACCACCCCATCATCTCCAAACATGCCCATGCCCCATCCCCTACACACCCACACCACCCACTGACATGATAACCACATCACCCACAGCACTACTTTTCTTTCCCCAAAATCCACACTACATTTGCACAATCCACACCACCCATATAGCCACACAACACACACACACCAACCAGAAACCCCCCCCCCCGCCCCCAATCCGGGCCACAAACCCATACCCCCTCCACTACCACACAATGCTGCATCCCACACCAAACCCACACAATTAAAAAAACCCCCACACCACCTGAACCCCATGTACACAATACTCAATAACCCACACCAACCCCTACCATTTCCCCAAAACACCCCAACACATTACCCCCCAAAAAACCCACTAAAACCACTCACCACCACCACCAAACACGACACTCCCACACCAGCACAACCCAAAAAACACCACAAAACCCATCCACACAGCCTAGTGGTCAAACATTGCGCGGCAATTTGAAGACCCGTTTTTTGAGTAAAGGAAAATTGACCTTTTTAACATCATGCCGACTCCACCCCCCAAAAGTCTTTCGGATGAGACTTTTTAAAAAAGGCTTCGGTGGAAAGCACACAGAACATCTTGCACACCGTTAAAAACCCCCGTTCCGCTTTTCTAAGAAGGGCATCGTTTTGCGGTGGAATAATAAATTTACAAAACTGCTACAACTGGACTGGATGTAAAAAAGCACAAGATCTTTTTCCATTATCCCCTTTTAAAAGAATAATCAATCAATAATCAATCAATCACCTCGACACCCCAACGCATCAAAAAACACCCCCCAACCCTCATACACACCCACCCACAGCCCAAAACCACAAAACATCCACCACACCACACCACACCACACTTACATCAACCCCTCAAAACTGCATCACTTTATAGCAAAAAATCATTCATAGCACACATCCACAATACCCCATATTTCTCAGACCAAACCCCAAGCAAACGCCCCATCACCCCAACATACCCACCCACACACCCCTGCATCACCCAAAAAATGCATATCCACCACCCAAACCAAACCCAAAATCACCAACAGCATCCACATGCCCCCCAAACCCCATCCACACATTTGCTAACCCACACCACCCACACTCTTACGCATCCACACCAATCACCCACACCACACCACACCCATAGGTGACATTTACAAAAGCATCACACCCCCCACCCGTCCTTGGATGAGACTTTAAGCCAGGCCTTTGTGCAATGCCCGCGAAAAATCTTGTCACATGTTAATCCTGTTCCGCTTTTCTTAAGATAGGCCATCGGTGCGTGGAAAAAGATATATATTTACAAAACTGCATACCCCATGGGACCGTGAAAAAAAAAGGGACAACCCATATAAAAAAATAAATAAATAATAAAAAATAAATAAATAATTTAAAAAAAAAAACCCAACCCCCACCTATATCACCCAACCCACAACTATATCACCCACAAACCACCCCACCCACACCATTCTGATAAACCATCACCCACACCATGCCCACCCCCCCACCACCCACATCACCACACCACCCAACATTCCCCTAATTCACGTTACCCCCCCCAACCACACACACTGCCTACTCACCCAACCATTACCCCCACCCCCCCAACACAACACAACCTACTGAAAAAACCACCAAAAACCATTTGCAAAACCAAACACCACCCACACCACACCACCCAAACCCTCCCAGCACCCAACTGATTACCCACACCACCACACCACCCACACTACTCCACACCCATACTGATTACACGCATCCACCACACCCCCCAAACCACCCCCAGCACCCATACGATTACACTGCTCACACCACAACCACCCAAACCACTCCCAGCACCCATACTGTTACCGAAAATCACACCACACCACACCACACTGCCCTCAACACCAACACACACAAAAACCCACACCAATCACCCAAACCACCAAAACTGCACCAACACGTCTACCACCCCCACAACATGCCACACCACCCAAACCACCCACAGCACTGCCCCAAACCAACATGCATACCCCCCCCAAACACCACACCAAAATACCACCAATGCCCCCACCATACCCACAATCAACCAACCCAAAACCCCTGAATCACCTGCACCACACCCACACCCACAAACCATACTAGCACACACCCACACCACAAACCATAAACCCCAAAAAACCCACATCATTTACATCACACCCATACCCCCACAAACTCCCTTACCAATCAAAAACCAAACACCCACAACTACCAAAACCCAACCAACACCCCAACCCTACCCATCCCAAAACTTTAATCACCCCCCACAATCCACATCCGCAACATCCACAACACACCACCCACCCTTGTCCACCATCCCCCCCAACCAAAACCAGCCCCCAACCCATTCATCCCCTTTTCACTCACTATCCACACCACACTCCAAAACCAAAGGCCCCCATCACCCACATCCCCCTCCTATATCCCCCCACAACACCACACCCACACCACATTTCACAACCCACACCACCTCAAAACCCATACCACCACAACACACCCCCCCACAAAACCATCCGACAACCCCCCCCCCCACCACCCCATCCCTTCTCATCACCCACAAAAACCAACAAACCCCCCTGCATCACCCCCACTACAAAGGACAAAAATTAAAACCACACCCTACCATAAAAAAGCATTAGCATACATTTCACTCACACCACCCAAACCACTGCCCACCCTAAACCATACCACCCACCCCCATCACTCATACCTTCACACAACAAAAACCTTATTCCCAAAACCCCCACCCCCCAACACCACACACTAACCAAAAACACCCTTACCCTCACAACACCGACCACCACATTTGGCCCCCCCTAAAAAAAAACCCACCCTTACCCACAAACCCAAACACCCACACCAAACCACCCAACCCCAAAACCCCCCCCCACAACCATTAGGGTTGGGACGGATGTAAAAAAAGCACACAAGTGCTATTCATTACCTTGAATAATAAGAATTTAACTTGGGCCTTGCCCACCACCACAACACCATCCCAGCTACTCCATTTATCCACATCATGCCCACCACCCCCCATCCATCCACATTTCCTACAAATTTCACCCCACCATGTCAACATTACCAAAAACCACCCACACCACATACACACCCCCCACACACCAAAAACCGGGTGAGGGGTGCAACACCCGCCCCAAAACCCCCGCACCCAAAGACACCACCCACACCACCCCCCGCACCACTTTTATTACACCACACCAACCCCACCCCAACACCTAAACCACCCACTGTAACCACACATCCTTAACACCCAAACACAACACAAACCCACAACCACATCACACACCTAAG
This sequence comes from Stramonita haemastoma, assembly GCA_030674155.1. Lineage (NCBI taxonomy): Eukaryota > Metazoa > Mollusca > Gastropoda > Neogastropoda > Muricidae > Stramonita > Stramonita haemastoma. Next base: position 7,745 of record JASPKP010009286.1, read on the forward strand.
CACCAGCATCACCCTCACCACCCAAACCCCCCACACCACCCCCATAACACCAACCCCCCACTTCCTACACCCCATGCATGCCAACCAACCGGCCACCCAGAAAAGACCACACAACCCCACCAAACAACCTAAACCACCTTAAAGGCTACACCACCCCCCAAACACATCAACCCCCACAACCACATTGCTTACATCACCCACAGCCCCACCCACAACATACCCCCAAACAACGCAACATCCACCCAACCTAATCCGCCCAACACTACATCCCCACACATATCACCCACACCTTTCCCACCATCCCCTTTACCCCCACCTTCCCCCCATTTCCCCATCACCCACAAAAGCCCAAGTGACACACACCCCATACCCCACCACCCACACTATATTATCCATACCTTCAACCCAGCACCACCAAAACCAACAACTGGGGTCCCACCACCCACACAATAGCACATGGGACAAAACATCATCCAAGCCACAACTAACCACAAAAAAAATAAAATGGGTTGGTACCAAGGGGGTGCATTTGGGGCCAGTGTAAGGTTTTTGTTGTGTTGTGGACCTCTACTGCTTCTTTATTGATTTGGTCTGGGGTTTACATACTTCTAGTTAGCATTTATTTTGGTATTAACTTGCGGGAGCCTTTTAGTTTATTCAAAAATTCTTCCCTGTACCCATAAAAGAACAACTAGTATAAAAAACCTGGAAGGTTTGGGTTAGGGGTTTTTGGGTAGGGTTTTAGGGTAGGGTTGGGGGGGTTAGGTTAGGGTTAGGGGGTTTGGGTTAGGGTTTAAAGTGGGTTAGGGGGGTTAGGGTTAGGGGGTTGGGTTAGGTTGGGTTAGGGTAGGGTTGGGGTTAGGGTTAGGGTTAGGTTAGGTTTGGGTTTTGGGTTTAGGTTTTAGGGTTTAGGGTTAGGGTTAGGGGTTAGGGTTTAGGGTTAGGGGTTTTGGGTTAGGGGTTTGTTAGGGGTTTGGGTTAGGTTGGGTTTAGGGTTTAGGGTGGGGGAGGGTAGGGTTAGGGTTAGGGTTAGGGTTGGTTAGGGTTAGGGTTAGGGTTAGGGTTTGAGGGTTAAGGGTTAGGGTTAGGTTAGGGGTTAGGGTTAGGGTTGGGTTAGGGTTTAGGTTGGGGGGGGTTGGGTTTTTGGGGGAGGGTTAGGGTTTTTTTAGGGGGTTAGGGTTTGGGGTTTTGGGTTGGGTTAGGGTTAGGGGTTGGTTGGGGGGTTGGTTAGGTTTAGGGGAGGGTTAAAGGTTTTTTTAGGGGGGTTTTGGGTAGGGGTTTTGGGTTAGGGGGAGGTTGGTTGGGGGGGGTGGGGTTTGGGTGAGGGTTTTAGGGTGAGGGTGGGAGGGTTAGGGTTTTTGGGGTAGGTTTTTGGGTTTTGGGTTAGGGTTTAGGGTTTTGGGTTGGGTTAGGGGTTTTTTGGGTTTGGGTTTGGTTAGGGGTTTGGGTTGGGTGGGGGGTTTGGGTTGGGTTAGGGTTTTGGGTTTTTTGGGTTGGGTAGGTTTGGGGGGTTTTGGGGGTTTGTTAGGGTTTGGGTTGGTTTTGGTTAGGGGTTGGGTTAGGGTTTGGGTTTAGGGGAGGGTTAGGGGGTTTGGGTTGGTTGGGGGTTGGGTTGGGTTGGGGTTGGGAGGGTTGGGGTAGGGTTTTGGGGGTTGGGGGTGGGGGTGGGGTTGGGTTTGGGTTGGTTGGGGTTGGTTGGGGGTTGGGTTAGGGGTTGGGTTTAGGGGTTGGGTTAGGTTGGGGGGGGGGGGGGGGGGGGGGGGGGGGGGGGGGGGGGGGGAGGGGGGGGGGGGGGGGGTTTGGGGGGGGGGGGGGGGGGGTTGGGGGGGGGGGGGGGGGGGGGGGGGGGGTAGGTTGGGTTTGGTGGGGGGGGGGGGGTTGGGGGGGGGTTTGGGGTTTTGGGGGTTAGGGGGGGGAAAAAAGGTTGGTTTTGTTATGGTTAGGGTTAGGGGGGTGGGTTTGGGTTTAGGGGAGGTTTGGGTTTAGAAGGGGGGGGTGTTTGGTTTTAGGGTTGGGTTAGGGTTAGGGTGTTGTTGGGTTGGGGAGTTTGGGGTTAGGGGTTAAATTAGGGAGGTTGGGTTAGGGTTAGGGGAGGGGTTGGGGTTGGGTTTTTTGGGTGGTTTTTGGTGGGTTATTAAAGGGGGTGGGTTTGGGTTTTGGGTTTTGGTAGGGTTTGGGTTGGGGGGGTGGGTTGGGGGGGGGTTTGGTTGGTTTGGGTTGGTTAGTTTTAGGGAGGGGGTTTTTGGGTTTGGGTTGGGTTGGGAGTTTGGGGGTTAGGGTAGTTAGGGTTAGGGTTAGGGGAAGGGGGTTTGTTATTAGGGGTTAGGGGTTAGGGGGGTAGGGGTTTTTGGGGTTTGGGTTTGGGGGGTTGGTTGGGTTGGGGGTTTGGTTAGGGGTTTTGGGGGAGTGGTTAGGTTTGGGGGTTTGGTTTTGGGGGTTGGGGTTTAATTTTTGGTTGGGGTGTTTGGGGTTTTGGTTTGGGTGGTTGTGGGTTTGGGTTTGGTTGGGTTTGGGAGGGTTGGGGAGGGGTTTGGAGGGAAAGGGGTTGGTGTTGGGGGTTAGGGGTTTGGGTTGGTTGGTTTTGGGGTTTGGGTTTGGGGGTTGGGTGGGTTGGGTTAGGGTTAGGTTAGGGTTTTGGTTTTTAGGTTAGGAAAGGGGGAGGGAGGGTTTAGGGTTGAAAAGGTTGGGTGGTTGGTTTGGGGGTTTGGGGGTTTGGTTTGGGAGGGTTAGGTGGTTTTGGTTGGTGGTTTTGGGGTTGGGGTTGGGGGGTGGTTTTGGGAGGGGTTGGGGTGG
>JASPKP010009287.1:5000-10537 GCA_030674155.1 Stramonita haemastoma
ATTTTGGGTTGGGGTTGAAGCAAGAGACTGTTTTGTTTTTCCCCAAATCACAGTTGATTTCCTCGTTTATTTAAAGTGATTTTGGGGATTTCCTGTAAAAAAGACCCTGCCTACATAAAAAGATTTACAGATAAAAGGAAGTCCCTAAAGGAAGAAGAAAAAGAAGGGAAACCAAAGCAAAGGTTTTCACTCAGTTTATCAGATGCCAAACTTGCAAAAAAAAAAAGCCAACAAAAAAAATATAAAATGGTGATACTCAGCACAAAAAAATGCATTAAAAAAATAATTGGGGAAATGAAGAAAAAACAAAAAAACAAATAAACAAGAAGGAAATTTTTAAAGGGAAAATTTAAGAACTCAGTCAAGAACTGTAAAAATAAACATTCAATGTGCAACCAAATGCCCGAAAAAGGTTTTTTTATTTTTAGAAATTCAGAAATTTTGTTTTCTCTTTTCCCCACCCCCTGCTTGTAAAAAAAATATAAAAAACCCCAAATTTAAAAAAAGGGTATGTTCAGACAAAAAACATAGGGTGCCCTGATGATTTAGTGAAAGCCCCAAAAAGAACAAAAAGAGGGGACTTTTCTAAATGGGAAGGGGGCCCCGCCCCCCTTCTTTCCTTTTGGCAAATGATTGAGTGGGCCCAACTTTTTAAACACACCTGCCCAAAGGGGTTAAATTTTTAAAACTTTTTGTTCCGCCAGTTTCAAACCCGACTTCATGAGTGTGGAAAAAACAGCTTGAAACTGTGCCAAGAAATGCAGGAAACCCGCTTGGCCCAAAAGGTGTTTGGGGCCTTTAAGAAGAGAGAGGGGAGACTGGGGGGTGGGGGGTTGGGGGTTTTTCCCTGCGGGAAAGCTTTTCTGCAAAGTTTTTTGTGAAATTTGGCCAACCCCAAAAAACCCCGGGGGGAAGCTTTTTGGGGCCCTTTTTGTGTGGTTTTGTGTTATATAAAATTTTAAATTAAATATACAAACGGCATCAACTTGTTTTTTTTTTAAGGGATTCCCCCGACAAAAAGGTTGGCAAATGCCCGACTGCAATGATTTTGTCTCATCTAAAGTTTGTGAAACAAACCCGGTAAATAATCCCCGGGTTTTAAATTTTGTCCCCACTGAAGTTTTTTTGCTTTTTTTTTTTTTTTTTTTTTTATTTTTTTTTTTTCCCCCCCCATGTTTATTTTAAAATTTAAACATTTAAAAAAAACTCTTTTTTTGGGTTTTTTTTTTTTCTTTTTTCTGTATTTGTGGGAGGGAAAAAGCGTGTGAATGAAGGGAAAGGAGGATTTGGGTATTTTAAAATTAAAGCTCACCCCCCCGCAAAAAGCACCCTCAAAGGGCTGGCCCCCACCCAAGTTTGTTCCCAAACCTTTTGGTGGGGTCAAGTGTGGGGTGTGCAAAGCTTTTGTGTGTTTGGGTTGTGTGTGTGGGGGTGTGTGGGGTGTGTGTGTTGTGTGGTGGGGTCCCCGTGTGTTTTGTCCGGGGGGTGTGGTGTGTGTGTGTGTGTGGGGTGCGGGCGTGCATTGTGGGGTGTCCATGTAAGTTGTGTGTCCCCTGTGGGAGAACAATTTTTCCCCCTTGTATTTAGAGTTTTGGGCAAAGCACAATAAATTTCAGTTGCATTTTGGGTTCTACCACTGCAGGAAAATGCAAAACTCAAGTAGTTGTTCTGTTTCACTGCTTTTGGGGGTATTGTCGGGCATACCTGCCCTTTGGTGAAAAATCACCCCTGTTTACCCAAGTTTTTGAATTTAAGTTTTTAAAGTACATCTTTAATTATCATAAACCGTGAAGCGGAAAGAGAGAGAGAGAAAAAACCCAGAAAGAGGAGAGAGAGCCAATTTTTCAGTAGCAGCTCCACCGATGCCCCAAAAATATATTGTAAACGATTGGTTTTCCGGGAAAAAGTCATCCGGGTTTTTTTGTCATCTTTTTTTTAAGATCATGTCACCTTATATAAACCATACTGTAGGAATTAAAACCCTGTTTTCCCCCCCTCATGTTGGGTTTTTTTTTTCCCCGGGTTTGTGTAAAAAAAACCCCGCTACCTCAGATTGAGGGATACCACTGTTAACTGATTTTTTAGGCAAACCCCCGTTTAACCCAAATTTAGGGGTTTTAAAACTCCACTTAAACCCCCCCTTCCTTTCCTTTTCCACCCCCGTCCTAAAGGAAACATCAACAGCCAACCAGAAAATTTATTTGTTTTATGTTTGTGAATAAAAATTTTTTTAATCATTTTGGGCCCAAAACAGAATAAGGGGATTTAAAATCGTTAAAAATGTCCCGGATACGTTGTTTTGTTTGGTTTTTTTTCCCAAAACAAAATAATAAAAATCACTGAGCATTATTTAAGAAATCGAGAAAATTAATTGGAATTTAAAACAAGAAATATTTGTTTAAAAAATTTATAAAAATTTTTTGTTTTAATGGGAGAAGGAATTTTCCAACCTTTAAACAAGCATTGAAAAAGGGCCTTTTAAAAATAATTCTTAAAAATTTTTTTGGGGGATTTCCCTATCATTTTTAATTTAAAAAAATTTGTTTCAGAGTTTTTATTTTTTCTTTTGGTAAATTAAAAAAAGTTAACTGACACCTTGAATTATTTTTTTCAACAAAATTTTTCTTGAGGGCCAAAAAACCAAAAAAAAAAAAGAAAGCGGAAAAAACACAAACACAAGACATAATCAAAGGGATTGGTTTTCATTTGCCTTTTATAATGGGCCAAAAAAGAAAAAAAACAAAAAGAGAAAAAAAAGGGGAAAAAAACTCGCACCCCACTTAGAGTCAAATACAACCCAGGGTTTTTTGATGGTTAAAAAGGTTGTGACTGGTTTTTGGAAAAAGAAAATCTGTAAAAAATTTCCCTTAAGCCTTTAAAAAGTTTGGGAAGTAAAGTTTTCTTTTCCCCATTTTTGTAGAAATGAAGGATTGGGAATTTTTTTTATTCTGTATTTAAAAAAACCCCCTTTTTTCAGTAAAAAAATGAAGGGTCACTTTTCCCCTTTTTCTCTGTCCTTTAGTTCCCCTAAATGTTTGTCACGGGGGCTGCTGTTTTCTTTTTACTTCTCACCCATTTCTTACATGGGATGAAAGTAAGTCTGGGACTGATTTCATGTAAACCTTTCTATCTTGTGTTAAATTGATCCAAAGATTTTAATATTTCTTTTTCCTTTTTTGCCCTTTTTTTTTTTCACGTCCCGTGTCCTTTTCAGGATTGGGTTTTTGTTTTTTTCATGTGGAAGTCAAAAACCCCAGTCAAAGCTTCTTTTGGGATAAACAAAACTCTTAGCTAAATTCTTACTTTTTTTTTAAAGGTGTTCTTTTTTTTTTTAAAAAAAAATTTTTTTTAAAAATAAAATTTTGTCAAAAACACATGCACACACACCCCCCAACCCCCACAAAAACCAACCCCCAAAAACCAAAACCACAAACCCCCACCACACCAAAAACCAACCCACCCCCACACCACAACCACACAAAACACACTCCCCCACCCCAAACCCCCCCCACAAAACTCCAAAACAAAAACACCCCACACCCCACACAAAAACCCCCACACACCCCACACACACAAAAAAACACCCCCCACCCCCACACACACACCACCACACACACACACACACACACACACCCACACCCCCAAAAACACCCCAAAACAACACACCCCACACACAACCCCCACTGTTTTTTTTTTGGGAAAAATGGCTTGAAAAAGATAAATGATGCTTTAGAAAAAGGATTATGCTGCCCTCACATTCCTGTACTTTTGGAGACAAACGCCAAACTTAACCCCCATGCATTGGGGGGTTTTTTGGAAATTTTTTTTTTTAAAAATTTTATTTATAAAGAAATTTAAAATATTGCAAATTTATAAACTCCTTCCCCCTTTTTGTGTGCATGTTGCATAATTGTGAAATGAAGTTTTTTTTTTTGATACAGAAATGGGAAACATAAAATCAACAGCCATGAAGAAAATATTAAAATGTAAGTATACATGGTTTTTTGTTTGTTTGTTTGTTTTTTTTAAAAAGAAGTTGGGGATATACTTTGCTCAAATTTTTTTTGATGTTTTTTTTTTCCCCCCAAAAGAAAATGCAATCAGCCCACAATTTTTTCCTTTTTTTTCTTTTAAAGCAAAAGGGTTTTTCTGATACTTTGGAAAAAATTGCCGTTTAGCCTTTTATTTGTTTTTTGGGTTTGTTTTTATCATTGGTTTTTTCAAACTTTTGTAAGGGAGAATGAAGGGAGTCAAAAAAATTTATTGTTTTTAATAAAAATTTTTTAAAAAATTTGTGTTTTTTTTCAAGGGGAAAGGCATGAGTCCTTTGTCCCCTGAAGTGCTGATTGAAATCAGTGGGTTTCAAAAAACTTATCTCCAAAATTTTAACATATTTCATTGTTAAATTTTTAGTGAATTTTAAAGCATTAAAATTTTTCCCCGATTGGGAAAAACCCATAACCCGAAAAAACCCGAAAAAAGGGAAACCCCGAAACGGCCCTTTTGAACAAAAAAGAAAAGAAAAGAATAAAGGAAAAAAAAAACGCTTTAAAAAATTTCTAGGAAAAAAAAAACCACATTCTTAAAAAATTTTTTTTAAAAACAAAGGCCCCCAAAGCCAAAAACTTTTGTCAGTTTTGAAGTCAGCAAAATTTCCAAAAAGGGCCCAAAACAAAAAATTTAAATTTTTAATAATTGGTGTTTTAGATTGCCTTTGCCAGACAAGTTTTTTAAAAATAACAACCTGCACTTCCCCCTTTTTTAAAAGGGAAAAAAAATCCCTTTTAAGTCCAAAGTAAAACAAAGCCTATAGGTGGGGGTTAAATTAAAAACATTCCCCCCAGGGAAAACCCTTTTCCTTTTTAAAGGCAATTTTAAGCCTCACTGTTTATTTTCCCCGGGGGGATGAGTGAGTCGAGTGAAAATTTTTGGTGACCCCCAGAGGTTTTTTAACTGGGGAAACCGAGCAACATCAAAACCAAAAACAACAAAAAAAAAAAACAAAAACAACAACAACAAAAATTTTTGGGGGTTTTTTTTTTAGATGTTTAAAAATTTGCAAATTTAAAGGGGTTTCCGACCTCAAACTCCTGTCTCTTTTAAATTTAATTCTAAATTTTTCACATACATGTAAACATGTGGGAAAAAATAAAAAGTCTTAAAAAAAGGGAACAAAGAGTTAAACAACTTTGTTTTTAAAAACATCGGTCACACAAAAACAGGATTTGGGGGTTTTTTTTGTGCAGCAAAACTGTAACTGTAAACAGGTTTTGGGATTGGACTGTTTGTGCAGGGAAAACCCTTTCCCTTTTTGTGTGTATGAAACTTTCCAGAAAGTAAAAAATGAAGAGGATTAAATTTTTCTGGCTCTTAGGGTTTTCCCGGGGACTGAAATTTGAAAACAAAAGATTGCTTTATACTGTTTCCCCAAACACTCTGAGAACAAATTTTTCCCGAAATACTTTTTGATTTCATTCACAAACAAGAAGATAAATTTTGGGGGGGGGGGCAAATGGGGGGAAACCCAAAAGGGGTTT
>JASPKP010009288.1:0-10537 GCA_030674155.1 Stramonita haemastoma
TCGCACGGGGGCCCGGTTTTAAAGTCTCATCCGAAACAGTGTGTTTGTGTTTTGTGTGTGTGTGGTGTGTGGTGGTGTGGTGTGTGGTGTGTGTTGTGTGTGTGTGTTTGGGAGAGAAGGGGGGGGGAGCAAAGACTTTTGTTACCCCCTATATTTCTACTGAACTACAAGAGGCCAATTGCTGAAAGGCGAGGGAACCCCATGGCGTGTGACTTGTGATGTGGGGGTAACCATCAAGCATCTGCTCCAGGAGTGTCAGGATGTTCAGGATATTAGACACAAGCATTTTACTGCAGACTCCCTAAAGATCCTCTTTCGGGGATGTTCCCCCTGACACCATTTTTAACTTCCTGAGGGAATCGGGCTTTTTCCGTCTGATAGAGTGAAAATGGTAAAGTTGGTCTCTAAGGACAAGGTTGTTTTAAGGAATCTGGTTTTGGTTTTATCTCATTTTATGTGTGATCGATGTGGGTTTTCCCACGACGCGGTGGCCATCCTAGGCTGACCCTTACGGTTGACCAGGGCGTCGATACAAAGGACAGTCAAGTTGGTTTATACTCCACTTTTTGCTGAGCTTTCAATAGCAACAACCAAGGTGACTGACTTTACGAAAATTAATGTTCTTTTTTCTTTTGCTCTAAACACTAAGATAAACAGTTCTATGGCATAGTCATGACGTGGTTGACTACAGTGTGATCAATTAAAACAATACATGTTAAGCTCCCCCTCCCCCCCTCTCTCTCTACCCCTCCCTCCACCTCCCCTCCCCCCCTTTCTCTTTCTCCCCCTCCCCCTCCTCTCCCCCCGTCCCTCTCCCCTCCTTCCCCCTCTTTTTCTCCCCCCTCCCTCCCTCTCCCTCCGACCCCTCTCTCTCTAGTGCGCGTGCATTTTTTGTTTGTTTGTTTGTTTGTGTGTGTGTGTGTGTTGTGTGTGTGTGTGTGGTGTGTGCGTGCGCGTGCGAGCATGTGTGCGTGCGTGCGTGTGTGCGTGTGTGTGCGTGCGTGTGTGTGTGTGTGTGTGTGTTGTGTGTGTGTGTGTGTGTGTGTGTGTGTGTGTGTGTGTGGTGTGTGTGTGTTGGGGGAGTCATTTAAGTATGTAGGCGCACATTCGTGCATATTTCTTTTCTTTCAATTTAAAAAAATTATCATATTCTGTATTTTATTATTTGAAAAGTTAAGTGCACGCTTTTTGTGTTGGTGCGTGTGCTTATGCACGTGCACACACATGTGTGTATGATTTTTGTGTGTTGTGTGTGTGTAAGGGAGGTCCCCTCCCCCCCCCCCCCCCCTCCATCCCCTGTTTTCTTGGATTTTCATACTGTATTCTTTTCTATGTACGTGTTTTCCGAAGGCAGATGTAAGACTAGGCTTGGCGTAAAATCTTCATTCCTGAGTATCAAAGATCATCAATTCATTTAGTTTATTCTCTCCTCTCTCTCTCTCTCATCTCTTCCTCCTCTCTCTCTCTCTCTCTCTCTCTCTCTCTCTCTCTCTCTCCACACACACACACACAACACACACACACACACACACACACACACACACACACACACACACACACATACCACACTCACACACACACACACACACACACACATACACATACGTTCACTCACTGACTTTTTTGCAATGCTGCTGTTTTTCATTAATCCCCATGTCTTCCTGTGAATTCCATCTAAAAACCAGTACCTCAAATACAGTCAGTAAGCTATGACCACTACATGAAAATAACTACTGCTAATACTTCCACTGAGCACTACCACTGCTTCTGTCTGTACCCCCCACCCCCCTCTAGCCTTACTACTGAGAGTTCCACTAAGCACTACCACTGCTGCTCTACTACTATCCTGTACACCACAGTTCCACTGAGCACTGCTGCTGTACTACTATCCTGTACACCACAGTTCCACTGAGCAACTGCTGCTGTACTACTATCCTGTACACCACAGTTCCACTGAGCACTATCACTGCTGCTGTACTACTATCCTGTACACCACAGTTCCACTGAGCACTACCACTGCTGCTGTACTACTATCCTGTACACCACAGTTCCACTGAGCACTATCACTGCTGCTGTACTACTATCCTGTACACCACAGTTCCACTGAGCACTATCACTGCTGCTGTACTACTATCCTGTACACCACAGTTCCACGACACTGCTGCTGTACTACTATCCTGTACACCACAGTTCCACTGAGCACTGCTGCTGTACTACTATCCTGTACACCACAGTTCCACTGAGCACTACCACTGCTGCTGTACTACTATCCTGTACACCACAGTTCCACTGAGCACTATCACTGCTCTGTACTACTATCCTGTATACACCACAGTTCCACTGAGCACTACCACTGCTGCTGTACTACTATCCTGTACACCACAGTTCCACTGAGCACTACCACTGCTGCTGTACTACTATCCTGTACACCACAGTTCCACTGAGCACTATCACTGCTGCTGTACTACTATCCTGTACACCACAGTTCCACTGAGCACTACCACTGCTGCTGTACTACTATCCTGTACACCACAGTTCCACTGAGCACTACCACTGCTGCTGTACTACTATCCTGTACACCACAGTTCCACTGAGCACTACCACTGCTGCTGTACTACTATCCTGTACACCACAGTTGCACTGAGCACTGCTGCTGTACTACTATCCTGTAGTACCCATTCCACTGAGCACTACCATGCTGCTGTACTACTATCCTGTAGTACACCACAGTTCCACTGAGCACTACCACTGCTGCTGTACTACTATCCTGTACACCTCAGTTCCACTGAGCACTACACATGCTGCTGTACTACTATCCTGTAGTACAACCACAGTTCCACTGAGCACTACCACTGCTACTGTACTATCATGTACACCACAGTTCCACTGAGCACTATCACTGCTACTGTACTACTATCCTGTAGTACACCACAGTTCCACTGAGCACTACCACTGCTACTGTAACTATCATGTACACCACAGTTCCACTAAGCACTACGACTGCTGCTGTACTACTATCCTGTAGTACACCACAGTTCCACTGAGCACTACCACTGCTGCTGTACTACTATCCTGTAGTACACCACAGTTCCACTGAGCACTACCACTGCTGCTGTACTACTATCCTGTAGTACACCACAGTTCCACTGAGCACTACCACTGCTGCTGTACTACTATCCTGTAGTACACCACAGTTCCACTGAGCACTACCACTGCTACTGTACTAACTATCCTGTAGTACACCACAGTTCCACTGAGCACTACCACTGCTGCTGTACTACTATCCTTACACCACAGTTCCACAGCACTACCACTGCTGCTGTACTACTATCCTGTAGTACACCACAGTTCCACTGAGCACTACCACTGCTACTGTAACTATCATGTACACCACAGTTCCACTGAGCACTACCACGCTGCTGTACTACTATCCTGTACACCACAGTTGCACTGAGCACTACACTGCTGCTGTACTACTATCCTGTACACCACAGTTCCACTGAGCACTATCACTGCTGCTTACTACTATCCTGTACACCACAGTTCCACTGAGCACTACCACTGCTACTGTACTACTATCCTGTATACACCACAGTTCCACTGAGCACTATCACTGCTGCTGTACTACAACCGTAGTACACCACAGTTCCACTGAGCACTACCACTGCTACTGTACTACTATCCTGTAGTACACCCACAGTATCCACTGAGCACTATCACTGCAGCTGTACTACTATCCTGTAAGTACACCACAGTTCCACTGAGCACTACCACTGCTACTGTATTATCAGTACACCACAGTTCCACTGACCTACCATGCTACTGACTACTATCAGACAAACCCCAGTTCCACTAACCCCATCACTGCTGCTGTACAACTATCCTGTACACCACAGTTCCCTAAGCACTACCACTGCTGCGTACTACTATCCTGTAAAACCCAAAGTTCCACTAACACTAGGGTACCACTGCTACTGTACACCCATCCTGTAGTACACCACATTCCACTGAGCACTACCACTGCTACTGTACTATTTTTTCAATTCCGTACCCCACCCCCCCCCCCCCCCCAGCCTTACTACTAAATAAGAGTCACAAAAATCAACACCAAAAAATTTTCTGTGCAAAAATTTGGGCTGCCTGACCGGGGGATATTATAAATCACATAGCACAAGAGCAACACCATCCATGAGGGGTAGGAGGGGGGGATATAAAATATTTTCCTGTTAATGTTTTTGTTTCTCTGAAAAGGGGCGTTTTTTTCTTTAAAAAAAAAAAAAAGCCATAGACAACTCTCTTGTTCCCCTTGGTTCTTTTACGTGTGCTAAATGTGTTTTTATACAGACCTCTGTTTCAACCCCATCAGAAAGACAACACCCGACCCCACTCAAAGGCCACGGATGGGGAAAAAGGGGGGACACAAAAGGGGGGTGAAGCCACACCCTGGCTTTAGATGCTACCTCCAACCCCCCCCCCCCCCCCCCCCCATGTCGCTGCGGCTGCGCTCTGCAACTAGCACCACACGCAGAGCTGTTCAGTCATCTTCCCCCCCCCCCCCCCCCCCCCCCCCCCCCCCGAAACAGCACATCAGCCAGACTTGTCCGTCATTTCCTCCCCCCCCCCCCCCCCCCCTGAAACTAGCACCATCAGAGCAAGCTGTGTCCGTCATCTTCACTCCCCCCCCCCCCCCCTGAAACTACACCATCAAGCAAGCTGTGTCCGTCATCTTCACTCCCCCCCCCCCCCCCCCTGCAACTAGCACCATCAGAGCAAGGCTGTGTCAGTCATACCTCACCCCCCCCCCCCCCCCCCCCCCTGCAACTAGCACCATCAGAGCAAGCTGTGTCCGTCAAACACTTCAACCCCCCCCCCCCCCCCGCAAAAGCACCATCAGAGCAGAGCTGTGTCATCAACATCTTCACCCCCCCCCCCCCCTGCAACTAGCACCATCAGAGCAGAGCTGTGTCATCATCTTCACTCCCCCCCCCCCCCCCCCCTGCAACTAAACACCATCAGAGCAGAGCTGTGTCAGTCAATCATCTTCACCCCCCCCCCCCCCCCCTGCAACTAGCACAAACAGAGCAGACGTGTCCGCTCTTCACTCCCCCCCCCCCCCCCCTGAAACTACACCATCAGAGCAAAACTGTGTCCGTCATCTTTCACCCCCCCCCCCCCCCCCCCCTGCAACAGCACCATCAGAGCAGAGCTGTGTCAGTAATCATCTTCACCCCCCCCCCCCCCCCCTGCAACTACACCACAGAGAGAGCTTGTCTCAATCACTTCCCCCCCCCCCCCCCCCCTCAAAAACACCATCAGACAAGTGTTCAAACATTTCAACCCCCCCCCCCCCCCAACACCCATCAAGCAGAGCGTGTCAGCAATAAACTTCCCCCCCCCCCCCCCCCCCCTGCCAGCCCTAACGGGAGCCAACTTTCCCCCCCCCCCCCCTCCCTCCCCGGGACGGGCCCCCAACCCCCCCCCACCCCCCCAAAATCCCTCCCCTTTGCCCTTTCACCCCCCCCCCCCCCCCCAAACCCCCCCCCCCCCCCCCCCCCCCCCCCCCCCCCCCCCCCCCCCCCCCCCCCCTTTTTCCCAACCCCCTTGGACTGTCTCCCAACCCCCCCCCCTTTTGGGGGCCCTTTTAGCCGTCCCCCAAACCCCCCCCCCCCTGGACTGTCCCTTTTCCCCCTCCCCCCCCCTCCCCTACCCCCCCCAACCCCCCCCCCTTTGGACCGGTCCCCCCCAACCCCCCCCCCCCGGGGCTGCCCCCAACCCCCCCCGGACTGCTCCCCAACCCCCCCCCCCCTGGACTTTTCCCCCCAACCCCCCCCCCCTGGATTTTTCCCAATCCCCCCCCCCCCCCCCCCCGGGGACGCCCCCCAACCCCCCCCCCCCCTGGACTGCTCCCCCCAACCCCCCCCCCCCCCTGGACGCTCCCCAACCCCCCCCCCTGGACTGTTCCCCCCCCCCCCCCCCTGGACTTCTCCCCAATCCCCCCCCCCCGGACTTTTCCCCCAACCCCCCTCCCCTGGACTGTCTCCCCAACCCCCCTCCCCTGGACTTCTCCCAACCCCCCCCCCCGGACGTCCCCCAAACCCCCCCCCTCCCCGGGACGTCTCCCCAACCCCCCCCCCCCTGGACTTCTCCCCAACCCCCCTCCCCGGGACTGTCTCCCCCCCCCCCCCCCCCGGGACTGTCTCCCCAACCCCCCTACTCCCCAAAAGCACAAGGCTTGTCACCAGGGCCAGAAAGAAAAACACAAGAGAATTTTTTATTTCGGATTTTAGGGGCTCTTTTTTCCCTATTTTGGCCCCCAAAACCCCAAAAAAAGCCCCACTAAGGCAGCTGAGAGGGGAAAAGGGGGAAAAAAAAGTAGGCCACAGGCAAAGATCAGGGAGAGAGAACACAAACCCCCCTCCCTTTGTATTTGTTCCTGGGGCCCTGCACGTAAAATTATGCGCTGGTTTGTAAATAATGTTCACTCCTTTTAGGGGCGACGTCATGGGGAATGTCCCTTTCCCCCTTTTTTTTTTTTGGGTGTTCCCAAAGGGGAAAAACTTAGACATAAAAGCACCCCCAAAATCAACTCTGCATGTTACCCCCCCCATTCATTTTCATTACACTTTTTTTTTTTTAAAATTTTTATACCACTTAAAATGTGCAGAAATTTCTTTGCGTGAAACCCGGGGGTTTTTCCCCCCGGAGGGCCCATCGCCACAATGCGCGCCACCCATTTTTTTTTTTCCCCATTTCCTGTCTGCAACTTTTTTTTGTTTCCCTTTTCAAGTGGCTTTTTTTAACAGAATTTTGCCGGGGACGACCCTTTTTGTTCCCCGTGGGTTCTGTAACACACGGGACCTAAATTTTAAATCGTCTCATCGAAAAAAAAAACCCCCAACCAACCACCCCCTCACGTTCAAAATTTTTTGGGGGGGAAAGTTTTGGGCCCATATCGGATTAAAAATCATGGGCACACTCCAACAGGGACTTTTCGCTTTCTAGACAGGCCTTTAAACTATACCACTTTTTTCATTTATTTCTTATTTCGAGGGAGAAAGAATAAGCATTCGTTTTTTTTAAAACCTCCAATCCCGTGTGAAAGCATTTATGCAAATTTTGCCCATCCTTCCCACCGACACAACGTCCTACCCCTTACAAAAAAGGGGGACGGTTTTTTTACACAAAAACAAGATGTTCTGCATGGTTCGCAAAGGGGGCCTCAGTTTATTTAAACTTTATTTGGGTGGACCCCGGGTTTTTTTTTTCTTTTTTTTCTTAAACCAAAGGGCAGCAGATCACGAGCCCCCTCCCTCTAAAAACCCTCAACTATCCCGCCCCCAAAAAACTACAAAAGGGAAGTCTAAAAAGTTTTACCCGCTCCATTCCAAAAAGCATACACACATCAAACTCTACAAATTTAAAAAACCCCCCCGAGCTCTTTCTCTAGTGGGGAAAATTAAAAAAAAGGAAAAAAAGAAAGGGGGTGACGTCCAAAACCACCCTGACTTCAAGGGGCTGAACATAGGCCCCCTGTTTGGGTTTTCTTTCCTGCAGGCCCCGCCTTTTAAATTGCATTCCCCCCCCCCCCCCCCCCATCCCCCTCTTTGGGCCCGTCATCCTTTATGTGCGTGTGCACGTGGTGGTGGGTTTTATGTACTATGCGCGGTGTGTGTGTGGTGTGTGTGTGGGGGGGTTTTTTTTGTGGTGTGTGTGGTGTTTTTGTGTGTGTTTTTGATTTGATTTATTTTTCTTTTTATCGAGGATAATGGGAAAAAGCATCTTGTGCTTTTTTAAAAATCCAGTCCCCCCCCGGGGATGCAGTTTGTAAAAACATCCCTTTTCCCCCCCCGGGACACGAAAAACCTACTCTTACGAAAAGCGGAACAGGAAATTTAACATTGGGCAAGATGTTTTTGCGTTTCGTTTTTTAAAACGGGGCCCTTTGGGGTTTTAAAATCCCCTCCGAAGGGCTTTTTGGGGAGAGTGGAGTCAGCACTGAAATCTCCGGAAATCGAACCCGGGTCGTCAAAAATTTCCCGCGCAATGTTCTGACCACTAGGCTATCCTCCCACCCCCAAACCCCCCCCCCGTGTGGTTTTGTGGGGTGGGGGGGTGTGTGTTGTGTGTGTGTGTGGTGTTTTTGGGGTGTGTGTGTGTTTCCCGCACGCGCGTCCCGTGAGTGTGTAAAGCCCCGCGCACATCGCGGTATGGCATGTGTTTTTGGGGTTTGTGAGTGTGTGTGTGTGCCCGCAAAGCGGGGTCCGTGAAAAATGGGGCGGCGCGCGCACGTGCGTAAAGGGGCGTGCCCTGCCGGGGGGGGGTTTGTTGTGGTTTGTGGGGGTGTTTTTAAATTCCTTTAACTATTTTTTAACAAACGGATATTTAAAAAGGTTTGGGTGGGGTTTTGGGGTGTGTGTGGTGTGTGTTTGGGGGGGTGGGGGTTGTGTTGTGTTGGAGAGAGAAGAGAAAAGGGGGAAAGGGGTATGGTTTATGTTGTTTTTTATTTTTGGGGGGTTTAGGGGGGGAGGGTATATAAATAATACGTAGTTGGTAAAGTTTGGGAAGGAATTTTTAGGGAAACAACGGGGCCCAAAATGTGAAATGTTTTTAAAAAAAAAAAAACAAATTCCAACGAACTTTCAAATTTTTCCCCAATGAAAAAAAAAACAAAAAGAAAAAACCCCCAAAAAAAACCCCCCCCCCCAAAAAACCAAGGAAAAAAAAATAACAAAAAAACAACACAAAACCCCAACAAAAAAGGGGGGGGGGGGGAAAAAAAAAAAGAAAAACTTAACAAAAAAAAACAAAACCCAAAAAAAAAAACCACAAAAAAAGCCAAAATTAAAAAAAATTTTTTTTAAATTAACCAATTTTCAAAATTAAAAAAATTTTTAAAAAAAATAAAAAAAAAAACAAACAACAAAAAAAAACCAAAAAAAAAAAAATTTTAAAAAAAAAATAAATTAAATTTAAAACCTAAACAAACCCTTATTTTTAAAAAATAAAAAACCCCATTAACCAAAACCCCCCAAACAAGTTTTGGGACCCCCCTTTTTAAAAACCTGGGGGTGGAGAAAAAACCTAAAGGCCCTTTTCCAAGGGCACAACACCATAGCCAAAGCGGGATCGAACCCGCAACCTTTTTGAACGATCCCAACACCCAAACCCCCTAACTACAGCGCGGGCCTAAAATTACACTGAATTGGAAGTATAAATTTTACTTTTTGGGGATTGCACGAAAAGTATTGTACTATTTGACGTAAATTGCACGATTTTACGATTGCACTGAAAAGATGAAAGTTTAATGCTTTTTATTTTTACTGTAAAGCATTTTCAGGATTGTACTGTAATGCACTTACTGAAAAAACGTGCATTTTGGTGACGAAAGGGGACAGACAGGAAGGTGACAGTGGTGGTGATATGAGGTACATGAAAAGGGGACATGAGGTGCAGGAAGGGGACATCATTTGGGGGGTGACAGTTTTACCAGGGCAGTTGTAAATTTTACCATGGAGGGGTTTACAGGTTGGGGGACAGCATGAATGGTGAAAATCAGTTGTGGTTTACAGGTCATGTGTGGGACAGCAGTGTTGGGACAGTCAGTGTGGGGACTCAGTGGTGGTGACGTCATTTTTGGTGACAGCATGAGGGGGGACAGCGGGATGGACATCAATGGTGACAGTAGTGTGTGGTACAGTCAGTGGGGTGCAGTCAGTGGGGTGTACATCAGTTGGGGTGACTGCAGGGGACAGATAGTGTGGTTTACAATGATGGGGAAAGACAGTGTAAGTGACAGTCATGTGTGGGCATCAGTGGGGTGACAACAGGGGGTGACAGTCAGTGTGTTACAGTCAGTGTTGGGACAGCCAAATGTTGGTAATAAGAATTGGACGTGAAAGGGCAGTGTATGGTGACAGTCATGTGTGGTGACAGTCAGTTGTGGGGAATTTGGGGGCTGTAAGGGGACAGCGAAAAAACCCCAAATCCTTCAAACACTTTTATTCACAAAGGAGAGAAAAAAGCAGAGGCCGAGGGAAATTAACAAACCACACACTTCTCCAAAACCCCCACTTAAAACCCCCCCTTCAAGTCAAAAGCCAGCGATATCATTGAACCAAAGTCAACATTTTCAACGCGAGAAAAGCTTAAAAACTGCCTTGGGCCAAGAAACACGCATTTTGGGACAAAGTAGCCTACCAACTTTTCAGGCCCACTACAAAAATAAAGGCAGCACGAACCCCCGACCCCTTGGAACCCCTGACAAAAACCTATTTCCAATGTGAGTAACCCAGGTCTACCACATGGGGCCTCTACAAATATTTGCCTCTCTAAAATCAGAGGCTAGGGGCCTACCGTTTTTAAAATTATTTTGTTTTCGTGTGATACTGATGGTCATGCACAAATTTCAACCTTTAAACTTTCCCTTTTTAAAAAAACAAACAAAATTACTTTTTAACACAAAGATTTAAAGCAATAATATTCAAAAAACCAAAAAGTAGCTCGACTTTTTAAGTGTGTTGCGCGCACCGCACACACA